>WAAD01004803.1:155412-316846 GCA_013389945.1 Fregata magnificens
ATGTACATTACAAATAAGGCATACAGACTTAAGACCTTCCTTTCCCTTCTCAGGGAAGGATGCCTCACATTAAATATCTTGGAAAGAAAGAAGGAAGGTGCAACAAATTTGCCTTTTTTAGGGGAAAGGAGTCTAATTTGTAGGATTTACAGAGTTTTTCTGTTCCTAAAATAGAGTCCTCCATTTTTTCCAGTGCATAGCAAGGACTGGCTAGAGGCATCACATTGAACACTCAGGTGGATGAAGCTTTGCTTCAGAGATGCATACAGCATATAAACACAGTTATTGATCCACATAAGACAGTGCAAGATTCCCACCTGTCTCCTTCCAAACACCTCTAACTCAGCCTTAAAGATGCAAAAAAAGCAGGCTTAGTTTTCTTCCTTAATGCTGCAATGGCACTGTAAAGGGAGATGAAAGATTTATTCCATTTATGCTGCCAGGGACATGTAGAAAGAGTCTTTGCACTTTCCTGATAGCTAGTCCCAGATTCTGTATGTCCAATCTTCCAGTAGTACAAGTTTGACATGAATCATGTCATGAATTAATGAGGGCTTTTGACAAAGTGTTTATGTCAGATTTGCCAGCTCTAGGCTAAAGACAAACAATCCCCTACCTACTTTGACCCAGCATGAAGCTTGCTGTTGCAAAGTTAACTTTTTTTTAACAAGTGGAGACTGGAAGGATGCATTTATCTTGGACTGTTGTCACCTAACAACAATTTTCCCCTCCCTGATCCTGCAGTGGACAACTAACCCCAAATTTCTTACATTGTCCAGCCACTGTCAGAGGAGAATCAAAACTTTAGAGAGTAAGAAGCCAATCCCAAGCATTTGAAAGTAGAGAAGTTTAGAGGGGAATTAAAGTACAATTTTTTAAAAAAAGAGTAGGGCCATTAAACACTAAAGCTTTAGTAAGGCAAGGTGCCCATCGCTGAAAACTTTAAAAAAAATCAAGATTGAGTATTTCCTCTGTTCTAACAAAAATAGCAGGATGCCCTGGATCATCCAGGTGACCACAAGCCTGTATTTAAGAATACCAGCCATGCAACGTCCCTCAGTTTCTATTACCGTCTCACCAATGCCCAGAGGCTTTATTCTCTAACAGTTTGAAATTATATAGAGTTCACTTAGGCACATCTCAGGCAAAAACATCTAAATTATCTGGATTAGCACACATCAGGCCTAGCAGATGAGAGACAGACAGTAGTTTGTTGCTGCTAATCTCCTTCCTTTTTGGTATTACACAAGTTCTTTTAATTCATTCACACACCATCAGTTCTCATTTTGCTCAGGCTGAAGCTAAATATGACAGAAAGAGGCAAGAATCAAAGCTTAGGAGGGATTTTCACTTATTTTTAGTCATTATACAGTATCCTAACAAAATCTTTCAGCTCTTGTCATGCCCCACTTTGCCTTCTTACTGGCATTTCTCTATTTAACTCCCTTTCCAGTAGGGACTGGAAAGAAACTTTTTAGTAATAGTGAGTGTGTTTTAATGTCACATGTACATGACTGAAAGAAAGGGAAGCTTCAGCCACCTAATAGACCAAAGAAACTTCTCAGCAGCAACAAAAATACACCTGCGATGCTTTCTGCAAAACTGGAGTACAAGTGATCTGAAGAAACAGAGTTAAGACAAGGCCTCAGATAAACCTGATGCTTCAATAGAAACTTTACTGTTTGTTATCAAGTGGAGCTGTTGTATGTCTTGTTACCCCAGCCCAGAGTCTGGGCCTGCCAGCACACCCCCACAGCATATGTACACATTAGCTTCACACTGCTGGGATGAGAGTTCTGAAGAACAAATACAGCAAGAACAGCCTCACTGCAAGTCTTCCAGCCCATACCATCATCCAGCACTGCCAAAAATGACTGTAGTCCAGCAGGTGACATTTAACAACAGAGAGTAGTTCATGACAGGTGTCCACAAAACCATCTCCCAGGCTCTGACATGCAATGACTTGGGGTTTCAAAAAGCCACAGTTGCACCCTGCATATGCTCTTCTGTATTTTGTCCTGTAAAATCTAAAACATGTGCTAATAAGTGCAGTAATAAAGACAGTAGACAATAGTCAAAGGAGATCTGTAAACATGATTAGGAGAAGCATAATTTGACAACACAGTACAGGCTGAAGAGGGATGAGTTGTCCATTTATCACTCTAGTCCAAACTCTGGTTTGGAGCTCATGTCAGTATAATTAACCTCTTCCAAAGAAAGTCTTCAAGGAGGAACAGGGTCAGTTAAGATACGATGCCTTGCCTCGTAGATAAATGGCCACATTCTCTATGTCTACAGCACTTAGAAAAGGGTGAGTCAGAGACCACAAATCCAACAATGCAGTAGGATTTATTTTTAAATCCCATGGGATTATGTGAAACTAGTCAGTAAATCTGAATCTTTCGTTCTGTGCAGCTCTGCTACCTCCTGCTGGGCATGTGTGCTTATCCTTTTGCCTTAAAACCAGTGGAAGCCAAACTGCAGAATATCCTAATATTCATTTAAACAAACAATGCTTCATCAGCACTGTTTGCATATTCACTTGCTCAAAGTTAGATGCATGTTTGTAGATAATAATTGTTACCTTAGACTTAATTGTTTCAGGATTCACACACCTTAATGTTTCCAAGGGGTTAATTACTGCTGTCTAAATCTCTGATCAAATTGAACAGACTCCTAAGGAGAATACTGAGTTTGCATTCTTGTGAGTCATAGGGGACTGAGAATCTGGACACCTCTGCTGTGGTTTGGACTTGGTCATTAGAGCATTCAGACTTTTATACTCAGGTTCTTAGAAAATACTGTTAACTGAGTGCTTTCATTTAAGAAGGGAGGTCAAACTCAGCCACCCAATTTTCAGAAATGCTGAAAAGCAGAAACCCCTAATGATTTCCTCAACATTTGCTCCAAACTCAGGATCAATTGGAACCAGGCCGATCATCTTTGTCTAAATTCAATTAGAGAGAAAGATACCACTAATGGTAGATGCCCCTTTGAGTAGACTGGGCTGAATTTTGTCCAGCTCTAAGTGAATGGAATAAAACCATTTGCACAGGTGCTGCAAGGATGCTCTAGCCCTGGCAAAGTGCTTGGAAATGGTTCAAGTAAAGGCCAACAAAAGCAATATACATGCAACACAGAGTACAGGACGGAAGGCTGTTGAGAGGCGCCTAGCCTTATTACACAACCCTATTTCCTACAGCACTAACCAAAGGGGACAACAGCTCGTCTGACTGCACCCCGGGCTCCTAGGCAGGTTTAGGCAGACATTAAAAAACAAGACTTGGAAAGCAACTGCATGGCCTTCTTCGATTATGACAGAATTATTTCCTGTACCATATTTTCTCCCATTTTATTTGATACATTACAAGCAATATATTTTCATCTGTATTCTTACCCTAATACTCCTCTTCAGAAAGAAGTCACATACATATGCAGAGTTAGCAGCCCTTGTTAAAAAAAGCTAGTAGAATGATCTCTAATCACCAGAAAAATAATGCAATACAGCCTTACATGTTACAGCAGAGGCAAATAAAATCAAAGCAGGGCAAAGTCAGATAAAAGGAAGAGACAAGGGAGTTGCTGATCCCTTGAAAAATTAGAGCAATCCAGGGAAGAAAAAAACCCTTCTTGGCCACTGGATGCCAGCCTTGAGTTATATGTGGTACAACTGAAGTGTAAGGCACACAACTCATAGCCGGAGAAGTCTGTTGTCCACGTAAGACAGTGTAACTCTGCTGGTACTAGCAGCGCTGCGCTGACTTACACCATTTGAAGATACGGCCAGTGAATTTAAGGACATGTCTACACTGAAGACAGGGAAGTAATTCCTGTGCAGCGATGATATATTTGTGATAATAATATTGGTCAGCATGGGCAATTTGTTATATCTTGGTTATCCATGCAGACTGCTGTTACAGCTTCCTGAAGTGCCATGAAAACTAGGGAACGTGATTTTGAGATCTTGACAGAAGCCATTATCCACCAGACAGGTCAGACATTTGTGAGCCAAAGGGAACCATCCCCCAAGACACCCAGGTGAGCGCTCACAAAACCCACACAATGCTGTCATGTGCTGCGTCTCACCTATCAGCAACAGCACTATTACCACAAACTGACAGAACCAGCTTCTTCCAAGCTGTGAGTTTCAGAAAAGGTCCCATAGATACATATAAGGGAGTAGATGATAAAACAAGAAAACCTGCTGATACCACTTCCCACATCATTTACATACGCAAATGCTGTTCACACATCAAGGGCATCAGTTGGCACTTTAATTAACCATTGAACTGCTATATACAATTAAAACACCTTACTTCTTGTCTCTTTCACACAAAGAATACAGCACACCCAGACTCTCCAAGAACTGTTAGGTCTTTCACACAAAGCTATAGTCTTCATAATATTTTTGTTTCTAGTATTTTTAGCAAGGGAGGGACAGACAGAAATTCCAACACCCCCTCCTGTGTCTCACATGAGCTTCCTATTATGGAGCTGCTTTTCTCTGAGTGTTGATGCTGCTATTACCAGATCATAAACAAAGAGACACATTCTTAAGGTAGACATATGAAGAGAACTAGCCCTGAAGAAAGTCAGAGCACAAAGCATAGTGTTTCACTTTGTCAGCAGCTCCCTCCATCTCAGAGTGCTCTAAGCTTCATCTGATGCCTCGTTCCTTGGCTTTTCCCCAAGCTTTCCTGGGCCTTCTGTCAGCCTGAATCCACAGCTACATAGAGAATCTGACCTCCTCCTCCATTCCCCCTCCTTTCCCTCTGCTAGCTTCAGGCCAAAGTTATTTTCCTGAGGTACAGCTTTTTTTTTTTTTTTAAACTCTACATATTTGTTCATCTGAGGGCCAGTCAGAAACAAGAAATGATCAGTCTGCTTTTAACCTTTAGGCAGACACAGGTCATAAGCAAAAGACAAGATACTCCACCTGGCTGTAGCAGGAGCCCTAGCCATACCTCAGATCAGAAGCTGGCCCTAAGCACTTTTCCAAAATTTCTCAAAAACAGCACATCAGTCCCCAGAGAGGAAGATTTTCTTCTACCCTTCCTATTTTTACATCCTCAATTCAGCTCATTTTCTTTTAAAATATCAAAAAAGAATCCATGGTCAAGTCTCATCCCCTCCCTTAGGGCAGTACAATGTTCAAATACATACACAAAACTCCCTATGCATAACCCCATGATTTGTGCAATTCAAGCTTTGTAGCTAGAAACATTTGTTCCAAAACACCCATATGAAACTTTAAAATCCCCAAACCCTACTTGCTTACTTAGCACACCTATACTGGCTACAGGAACTACAGCTCTACATTTTTGTATCTCCCAGCAGCCTCATCTCACAGGATTTAAGCAACCAGATCACTCAGATATGCAAACCAGCAGGTGGCAGCTCCGCCTTTTTCACAACTACCCAAAAAGGAGCACCTGCCCTCACATTTTGCCCGTCCAGGGCTGGTGCAGGTGCCAACCCTCAGCTTGGGCAGCATCACAGCTACCTCAGCAAAAGGCATTTCTGACATTGCGCCTTGTTTCTGTTTGTTTTAGAAAGCCTGATTCCCTGACAGAGATCTTTTGCCTATGCAGTAATGAGCTGTGTTAATACTCTCCTTTCAGACTAAGAGAGAAATTGAAAGACTTATACTCCCAACTCCCTTTGAGCTTAGGTATGGAAGCCCAAAATATCCATCTACAAAACACCTGGTTCCACTCCTGTCTAGCACTAGAGAAGCTTTGACTTCCAAGGGATCTCCACTTCCTTCAGGTCTGATCAGGATTTGGCAGCAGGGCTGAGGAGGTACCATTTGCCCGTGTATTATTCACATTAGAGGTGATGGAGCTGGTGTATTTGCTGAGCATAGCCAGGTGTGGGAGGGAGAACACTCCCAAAATTTTAATCATCAATGCAGCAAGGTGCCTGACTAATTTGTAATCCAGATGTTTCCACTTCTGTCAAAAGTCTGTTATCAATGCTGTTTGTTGTTTTCCCTTGAAACCTATCCTGCTGCTTTTCCTGATCTTCCCTCAGATTGTTTGCTTTTGCTAAGAATTCTTTAAAGACAAATTTAACTCTTTAACCAACGAAGAACAGCTTGAAAGCCTGACTCAAGTGCACTTGCATCCCCTGTCAGAAACCTGACCTGGTCCCCCCACGCTTGATGCAACACCTGAAGCTGCTCTGCTAACCAGCAGTTAGTACTTGGAGAACAGGTGTGTTGCTATAGCCTGAGAGGGTTGGAGAGGGAAGGCTAGGAGCTGCTCCTGGGATCTCTAGTTTAGCTTTTGCTGGCGTAGGGGGCTGTTCTGATCTAGGGAATGCTCTTGCTTTTGAGCTGTCCTGCTCAGCTTGTGGTGCTGTTCGTGGAAGGAGACAGAAAGTGCAAGTGTAGCTGAAGTTACATTTTCCACCAAGTTTTCTTGGAAGAGGGAGGGTTTATGGTCTAGTGGCTGAAATGAGTTTGCTAAGGATGGTAAGAGGGGGAAGGCTGTTTCATAGGCACAGATGTTGCTTGATACTTTTCAGGACTGAGAAAACACAAGGGATGAAACCTGACGTAGCTTGTCACTTTAAGTTTTGTGAAGCTGCTCCGGGTTTTTAAAGGTCTTTAAACTCAGATGTTGCCTACGTGGGAAACAAAGGTGTTTGCGCGCAGTGCTCTATGACTGCTGTAAGCAAGCCGCTTCTGTGTTCGTATCTAAAGCTGCTATGGTATGGGTTTAGTACGCTCGGTGCACAGATGATAAGCTTAAAACTAGAGACTCCAGTCAGCTTGAGTTTTCGCCACAAGGTGGCATTCTCTGAGCTTTTTTTGCTAAGGAAAAATAAAACTTACCATCCTTAATAATAAGAATAATAATTAAGAGGGAAAAAAACCCCTCAAACCCTCCCTGTATTTTCTGAAGCCTGTGACAAAGCAAGATTTGTTAGGAGGCTGCTCCTTCTCTTGCAAAACAATGGTGCTGCTTTCAGAGAGCTGCAAGTGAGACCGAGGGTCAAGTCCCTTTAAAAAAAAAAAAGTGAAATACAGTATTGTGCATCTTGAAATCTGAAACCAAGAAACAGAAGTGCAAGGGAAACAAGGGGGAAAGTCTTGCAATTCTCGAGGACAGCTGTTGCAAGTGGAGTTTTAAGGAATAAAATATATATATATACACACATTTAAAGGTCATTGAATGGCTTTTGTGGAGAAACCTGTGAAATAAAGGAGCCTTGGAAGAAGAGATTTCTTTTTCTCCTCCTCTCTGGATATAATGGCCTTTGCAAAGCAAAGCATCTTAACATTTGGCTTGAAATGGCTCTTCCTAGCAACTTTTATGCTAGCCTGTGATGGACAAGGTGGAAAGAGAGAGAACGGTGGTCCTGCCTGTTACGGAGGATTTGATTTGTATTTCATTCTAGACAAGTAAGTCAGTTCTATTCTGTTCTTTTTCAAAGAAATCTTTCTCTAGGCATGAACTGGAATGGCATATACTGATACTGAGAAGGTTTTCTTTGGATTTTGGTTTTGTAGAAGTCACTGTGTCCCCGAGGGACCTGCGAAACTCCTTACTACTCTGGCTTTGGGGTTTTTTTGTTGTAACTTCTTTGGTAGCTCTAGTATGTAATCCCATTGTGCTCTGTAAATCAATTCATTATAAATTTTGCTGTGGCTGATATAGAAACTTTATTGTGTACTTGACCCTGTAGTTTCTTAAAAGAGTGATTGCGAGAAGGGCAGCACCCTGGTCACCTCTGATTTCCCTATGAACTGTGAAGATTGAGGCACTCGTGAGAGCAGGGGTGGGAGAGTTATTATTGCAGGCATTAATTCTGTAGCTGAAACCGTGGAGGAAATGCTCGCCTGCCTGGAGGTCTGCTTCTGTACCGCTTGCTCCTTAGCTCTGAAGGTTCTAGAGCAGCAACTTGCGGGTAAAGACTGGGCTCTGAGAGGTGGCTACTCCCTTTGAAAGGGTCTGATTTTGGCCGTCATGATGGAAAACAGCTAGAGTGCCTTATTTAAAGAGACCTTTATTTTCTCTACGCTGAGTCACATTTTCTTTGTTTCCTGTTAATCAAATGCATATTTTGACTGCTTAACTGTTTATACTGAAGATAACTTCCTACCTCACTTTCTTCATCACCAATTGTGATAGTGTCGTCTTCTTGGCACCGGTAAGTTTGCCTCTTTACAGGCCTTCAGATTGTAGATGGAGCAATGTGAAATAGGTATGCACTGAGCTTTGGAAAGCTTCATATTGAAGCAATACAACAATTTACAAAAAAGCATTAAAAAGTACTAGCTAAAATGATTCTCCTAATTTTCTTGATTAAGAATAGTTATTTTGAACCAAAGGTTTGGAAATACTGGAGAATATGCATGCCAGAGCCATGGTACTGACATTATTAACCATAAATTTCAGAGACAGGAAAGTATTTGCAAGTTGCCAAAAGTGCTCGCGGATGAAGCTTTCTGACTGATCCTCTTGAGTGTTTTGCAGTAGCTCCCACATTCCATTATTATAAATGACTTGGAATTACATAACACTTTATTACAAAATACTGGGTAAAATGTAAGACTGAGACTCCGAATATTTTAGTGTGCCAGTTGTCTTAACGCTCCAGGGGAACGATTTCTATTGTTTTTACTTTATTCAGTGGAAAGATCTACCTGTCTAATGCATTTTGTTGCTTTGGCTGTTCAGTTATTAGTTGGAATGCTTTTATTGCTACATATGAAAAAAAAACCCAACAGAGCATGATTTGTACTGCAGACAACTTTTGCAAACTGCATTTCCCTGAAAGTTGAAGCAGAATTGAAGGTTTTCTCAAATCTGATGGATGTGCTGTGTTATACCTCGGAACTAATGTAGTTTTAACAGCCACTTATTTCAAGTTCTGTGCTGTCCTCTTACTAAAAGGCATGACTTTCTAGGCTTGCTCAAGGGATTATGAATTTGGATGGAAATGTGAAGCTTGGCACAAACTTTAAAGTAGGCAGGCATACCTCAGTGTATGTATCAAGGTATCCAACAAAAAATCCTGCTTTGACAGTTGCAGGATTCCTATTTCTGGGATTTTTCTGGTGCAGAAATGAGCAGTGTCTGATGCAAAAATGTCCTTGGTCTCCAGTGGAATTTGGAGGAGAGTTATGGTGTTTAAGCTACTCGTGTGTACAATATGCCGTGGACCCGATCGTTTAGCCTTTGAGGAGGCTGAAGAGAGACTTAATGTGGTGGAGTAGGTTATCCCATATCCTTTATCTTTAAAACGTTCTCTCATTCCTCAGATGCTAATCTGAAGCTCTAAAAAACTTGAGTCTTATTTAGCCTGGGTTTTCTACTTTCTAATTGTTTAGAGAATGTTTTCAAAAACGCTGCTGAAGTCCTGAATGCGGAGAGAGGTGATGCCCACAGAGGCAGGCCTTCAGGCAAACTATGAAATTATAATAATGGATTTGGGGGTCACTGCTTTTCTTTGAAATAGCTCTAAAAATGTGTAAAAGCTATTAAAAGTGATAAAGGACACTGAAGCAGAAGAGATTTAGAATTCTGAAACATGAAATGTTAATTTCAATGGTGGAAGAAAGCCATTAAAATATTAAGCAACCTACTTTCTGGGATCAAAGGAGTAATATAAAAACAATAAACACAGCCCTGGAAGTCACCAGTGCTAGAGCCCTCTACTGACCCCTTTGCCTCAGTGCCTGGTTGGATTTAGTGACTGCTTAAGTCCATTTAGCACCCTGTATGTGCACTGCTCGTAGGACATGTTCCAGCTGCTGCACTATACGCAGTCCTTGTCACGGCGCTGGGTCTTGAAGCATGCTTCTGGCCACAACAAGCCCTTCAAAGTGAACACGTAATCCACTGCGGAAAGGGCATGTGTTATAGGCAGTTCTCATGAAGTGATGCTCTATCTCCCTGCAACGTTCTCCTTAGGAGACTCCTGCAAACTTGCTGTGTGAACTCTTGAAGGGAAACCAAGTTTCCTCCAGCTGTCTGTAGACAGCTGGAGACGTGACTTCCTGCAGGTGGCATGCGCAGAGGACCTGAAGCAAATCTCCCATTTCTCATGGTCATGAAGGAAAAGAAAATCCAATATTCAGCCATTCAGAAATAATCCTGTTATGCTATGCCTTGATGCGCATGTCAGAAACAGAACAAAAGCTTGAGTGATACCAGGTATGCTTGCTAGGTTACAATAGCATCCTTAATCTCTATGCATGCACTTGCATGTCTTTTATTGCTTCCAAGAGTTCTCACACAGCTTAGGTAGCAATAGAGAAGGCCTCTCATGCTGTGACTGTTGGACCTCAGGCTTGCAGAGTTATGTTCCAAAAGTGATGCAAAGACACCCCAGAGGACTGCGGTTCGAGTTGGGCAAACTCCTTTCCAAGTAAAACTGAAGTTGTGATGCTGTTTGTTGGTGCAGTGGTGCAACTTTGGAGGAAACTAAGGTTTGCCAGCTCTCTTGAGAATCGTTGCTTGACATGCAGCAAATGTAAAAGGACAAAAATAGTGTTACACAAACACCTAACTTGAAATTCTGAGCTGCTGAAGGTGGAGAGGGCTACAACTCAAGCTGCATGCTATTTAGAGTACAATGGCATGCTATTTGCTATTTAGGTTATATGCAGGATCTAGTCATGCAGGGTGCTGAGCATCTCAAAGTGGAGAGGAGCCCAAGATGAGCCCAGTGTTGTGAAAGGTGAGGCCCGCTTATCTTGGCAGAATTGTTGAGAGAGCTGGTCCTAGATGGCGTGTCCTTTTGTGTTACTGTGGTGCTGAGGGGTTTCATGGATTGAGGCTCCTGTAGACTGAATGGTAGCAAAACATATGGCAGGATATGGTGCCAAAGAATTTATGGCCTGGATACGAGATAAGGTATAGGGCCTTCATTAAGAAGAATGAGGAACCAGTGAGATGTTGACAAACATAAAGCAAACATTTGTTTTTGCTGATGTTGTCCAATTATTCTAAAAATATCATCCATGTGACTAATTAATGCAGACTGTGACCCACCCCCTAACTGACATGGTATCTAGTGCTGTAGCATGTAAACACCCTACACACACACAGTTGGAACATTAGGTAGAGGCAGCTCCCAAAATTAATTTGTTTGCAGGTAGGGAGGAAGGGATAACAATGAGTAAGTCTTCTCAGTACTCTTGCTGTATCCTCTGTATGTCAAAGGTGTTATTTCCTATGCTTCCTATTCCTGTTGTGTGCAAATAGTAGGCATTTTATACTCATGTGCAGAAAACATGCAAGGAACTGTACAAGTCTAAAAGAAAACTTGGCTCTAAAAGATCCTTGGCAAAATGAAGCAAGTAATCCAAGCTGTTTCCTGTGATCCCTTCGTTATTCAGCCAGACAGCTGATCTATTTTTAACCAGTTGTATTGAAGTGAAACTCCTGCTCTAGAGAGGCTAATAGTTTTTTCTTTGAATCTAGCTTTAGTAGCTGTGGTTACCATTACTTAAGCAGGACTGAGTCCAGATTTACACTCAGAGTGTAGAAGAATATAGGGGCCACAGTGGAATGGAAAGCAGACACTGCATCACCAGGCAGGGAGACTGACCTAAGTGAACTGCTTCCAGTAGTGGTGACTCTTCCCCTGGGAAACGTGAGCCCTCCAACAGAGCTAACCACAGGACCCTGACAGAGCTGAATAATATTCTAGCTGCTCTAATCTGAAGAAATAGAAGCCTTTAGTAGGTAGTGGTAAAATTGAGTGTCTGGGGAAATAGATTCAAAATCATCTCTGATCCTCGTTGACCCAGTCAGTGATGCCCTGATTGTTTTTCTGGAATCACAGGCCTGAATCCAGAGCAATGTATGCACCTTGTTTGGATGGCAGGGGGTTGCAAATATACGGAGGCATAGTTTTTCATTGTTTTAGCAAGAGGGTTGAGGGATGCTAGCAAGGTAGCGTGGAGGAATTTGCACATTCTTGTGTCTTTTTGCTTGTTGCCTGAAGGAATGTAATTCACTCCTAAGCCTGCTGTAGGCATGCAATTGCTATCAGCTAAGTTAGTGTGTGAAATCCTTGCCCATCACAAGACCTGTGTACATGTTTTTAGCCAGTGGTGAATCTAAGGTTAACTCTTCCTTGGTAAAAGGGCTGGGTGGGAGCTGCCTTACATCCAGGATTAAATGTGTGCTCGCAGCACTCCGCACTTCATCTACTGCTTGATGTAAATTCAGTCCATGGTTGCTTGCTTGTAGTTTTTTTTATGTATCCTCTGCCAGTCAGGAAGAGAAGAATGTTTTTGGACTGTGCTTGGGCTTAGAGGCTTATGCTGCTCTGAACTGGACCTCTATAGACCCTGTAATCTCAAATGTTTGACAGTATCTCTGGCGAGCTGTCTCGTGAAGTGTGGCACAAGATAGTAGTGTTTCCTCAAAAAATTGCATCACCTCTCTAACATCTTTGTGTTACGTAGTGTTTTCAAAATTGCTCCTGAAGTATTTGGAAAGACAAAGGACACTTTTTGGCTCATTTGTATTATTTTTAAAGAGCTCAGTAAAAAGACGCTGCAAAACTTCTTGGGTCAATGCCACCTCTGACAGCTATGAGACTTCTTGAAGTTGGTCCAAAACTGTGGAAGTTTAAGGAGAATTTGGATCAACACCAGTCTCTGCATCAGGTGTCTTCATGTACTTCTGTCAGCTGCAGTGCACATAACTGGTGTGAAGTCTTTGTATAAGAGTTTGTGGGCTTGATTCCGTTTTCTTCTAGTTTGTGAATTAAATAAAGCCATGGGTATTCTGAGAAGGTGCAGTGACAGAAATGGAAATAAGGAGTCTAAAAAGTACAAGAAAGTCAAACTGTACGGAGGTTTGAGTTGCTGCAGCTTTGGGTTATGGTGCATCTTGTCACAGTGAGTAGGAGCAAAGCAGCTGCTGGAGGGCAGGGTTTAGCCAGCGTGCAGCTCTCTGTGGCTGGAACCACTGAACAACTGATTCTCTCTCACCCTTGGATTTAGTTTAGATGTACAAAATTCCAACACAGTTGACCACGGAATGTATCATTCCCTTGTTAAAGGCACAATGGTTTACTTAGTCTTAATTTCCATTTATTGGGCTTTTCTCCAGCAAGAGAATTTGGCATCCTCAGGATGAGCCTCTTCTTAAATTGCAAATTTATAGCATCAAACATTCAGCTGCAAAGTGTTGGCTCGCTGATCATCATGTTTCTCTTTGGGAATATGAAGAGGTAACGATTTTAAATTCGGCTTTTATTGTCTTACAGTTAGGCTTTAGAAATATTCATCCTACTAAGACTTCTTGACCTGCCTTATGAGAGGCTTTACAAGTGACAAGTGTCTTCTACTGGGGGGCTTCCAAATAACACAGCCGAAAGTTGTGGAGGTGAACACTGTAAGCTAATGCTGGTTTTGTAAACCTTCTATTGAGTGCAAAGAGGTTAGTTTTATTGGTTTTGTCCATTTTATGCCAAGTGAAGGCTGTAACAAGTCTGAAGGGTGTTTCAGAAGATGTATTTTGTGTATTATAGGAGTACCTTTTTCTAAATGCAGACCTGGGCATTTATAGCCACTGACACCTGGGCTTGACTAGATGGAGAAATTAACTGCAGGTAGACTGCAAGCTGCCTAGCTGCAGACGGAAAGCTTGCTGTGCTAGAAGGACCGATGTATGGTCAGCAAGAGTGTGAGCCTTCATTTTGGGACCCTTTTATAGCTTGCTCTGGTAGAGATTAAGAATAAATGGATTGTAGACTATTCCAGTTGCCCCACTTCAGTGCCTTTGGAACTGAAAGCAGAAACTGTCCTCCTTTTGTGGGATAGAGTGGGTTTGTTTTTATGACTGTAGCAATGGTAAGAAGTTTTCTCAAAATAGACGTTTAACATTCTGCTGCTCTTGAACTTCAGGTTGTTCCTCTTGTGTGTTAATAGATGTGTGGGAAGGTTTCACGGAAAAAGAGCTGTAAATTCAGATGCTTGGAGTTTTGTTCCAGAGGGCACAAAGATGGGACTGTTGGTGGGAGAACAGAGCGAGGATGATGAAGGGGAGGAGGTGCAGCAGAAGCTGAAGCCATACTTGTGTGAAGAATTAAAAAGCACTGCTTACCTGAAAAAACTGCTCAAACAATGTAAGACCAGTGGAACAACAGTTGCAAAGGCAAACACTTAAACAGGATGTGCTAGTGACTGGCACATCATTGAACTGAACTGTTGGTTTGTAACCTTTATTCTGGCAAATGCTGTTTTCAAAAAATGCATGACTTTTCAGAGCCATGGAAAATGACAGGAGTTTTAGATGATGACCTACATACCTTATGTGCTCTGTGGCTGGATCTCATTCCCAGCTGCAATAGTAATTTTAAGTGATGATCAACTTTTGTTCAGAGGCTTGTAATGAAGGGGAAGAAATAACCATACTTTTAAAGGCTAATGCAGCTTCTAGGGCAGTGTCCTGTTGTAAGTGGGGGCTAGCTAGAGCTTCTGTGTTGGCAGAGGCTGAGAGCTAAGTTTTCCCTTAACATGAAGCGTAGTATAGTTGTCTTATCTGATGGCTAGGAGAAGGTTGGTTAGGATATACTTATGAAAGGGTCCTAACTTCACATGTCTGCTACCAGATGGTTCAGAAGACATGTGAAACTTTAATGAGGTGCACTTTTATTGAGAGGTGGATACATGATCTAAAGCAACATACATTTCACTGAAGGAGGTAGTAATTGTTTTATGGTTGACGAAGCCTTGGCTTCCTGTGTCTTCTGGAGACTGATGTAACCATTGCTATAAAGTCAAGTGTTTCTTTTATGCCTCACCATATAAAGACAATAAATACTTATTTTCCAGGCCAGTTCTCGGAAATGATTTGGGCTATTTGGCATTGATGGGACTGGAGTGCCTGTCATATTCAAGGTCTCGGAGTTATTCCATCCATCTGAGAGGAATTTGCACCTGGGGTTGAGCTTGGTGTGGCTCTGTTCTATCAGTTTGCTCTTTGGATGCAGTGGGGGTTAAGTTTCTCGTTTGAGAGCAAGTCCTGATGTACCTCGCCCTTCATCTGTTATAAGACACCAATTTTCCCACTGTCTGTGTGGTTTAATTAGTTTATCAAGACCCTTGCTGTTGGTGTTTCTTTGGTCCTCTCTGATACACATTTGCATGGAGAACAAGTAATGATTTCAATTCCTGGTCTGATGAAAGGAAAGACAGACAAGAAGTAATCTAGCACTGTCAGCATTTGCTTATGATCAAGTCTCCTCTGCAATCTGTCCCTTACAATCATGGACAAAACAGGGGTGCCTGTAAGGTTATCTTTAAAGAGGCGCATTTGGTATCAGGTCCTTTGTGCAACGAGAGCCAGAGCGTTCACTGGTTTTCCAGACGGACCATATGCTCTTGTACTTGTGCAAGGGTCCTCATTGCATGTCATCTGATGTTGCCTTTGGACATATTGGGATCATATAGAGAAAGAATGGCTTAAGGTACCCTGGAGCAAGTGGGTAAGGCCAAGGTTTTTACTGAATGGCTGTAAATGAAAACCAGGTGCGGAGACAATAGGGAAGGAAATTTGTATGACCTGCACAATGTGGTTTGCATGCTTGCTGTGCTGCTAGGAAGTGAAGTAATGCTATTTGCAGCCAGGCTGGGGTTGGTTGTACAAGGTGCGCAGTACTTGGGTGCATCTACTCATGGCTATTCATTTGCATTCTCAGATCTAAGGTAGCACAGAGTCAGGTCAGATGCCTTTTCTTTCTGTGAAGTGAAAAAACATCTTCTCAAACGTTCATCTTTTCTTCCTCAGGCTGCAGATCAATGAAGCTTCTATTAAAGCTGGAATGGTTATTTCCCCTATAAATATTTTTAATTGCAGTCAATGAATTAAATAAGTGATGACACGTTTATTTTCCAACTCTAGGAAGGAATTTTTTTCCCAATATTAATATTCCAGTGTTCATAGAAGTGTTTATGCCAGAAAGGGCATTTAGTGCTGAAAGATTCTGATTAACCTAATTTTTTCCTGGTTCTTAAAACATAAAGAAGAATAATCAGATCCCATTATAGTCCACGGTTTATTTTCCTGAGGAGCAAAATTAGTTTGTTTTGCCTTTCACTGAGGTGTGAAAGAATTAACCAGAACAGTCGGAACGTGGACCTAGAGTGTTTTACTTTTCATATTCTCTAGCACAGTGGAAATGCTAGAGAAGTTTAATAATCCATTCCTCCAACTGAATTTTATTCTCAAAATACACTGGAGCTAAAAGCTCTGCATAATGGTATGGCAAGTGAGTTGGTGGAATTAATCTAAAATACTGTGCAGAGAGACAGGTCTTCACTCACACACGGTTTATTTGTTTAAGGCTGTGCTAAAGGTCTAGCGTAACTGCCATATGTTGTTGCCAAGTGTAGCCTCAAACACTTGCATGGAGTGTAAATTATTCTTGCTTTCCAAAGTTAAGTAGGAAATGTCATTTACAGTTTAATATCTCTTTAAAGGAAGAATATGGACAGTGAGTGTTAAACAAAATAAAACCAAATGACTAGCTGAGCAATGTGCAACAAAACATTAGGCTGGGAAAACTACAATAGCAGCAATTAAACTAATATCTCCTGTAATAATTGTTTCCCTAGATCAGGAAGCGTCCTGCACCATTGGAATGAAATATATCATTTTGTGGAACATTTGGCCCGCAAGTTCATAAGGTAAGAAGTGCTGCTTTACAGATGACCGAAAGAGGAGGGGGGTGCGTGTGTGCCGGCGGCTAGGAGACGTGCTCTCAGTTGCAGTCAAGTAGCACACGCTGCTTTCCACCAGGGGACCTGGTAGAGAGAGAGTTCTTAATGCTTTTCTCAGATCATCCCATCCACTGCTTTTCCCCAGATTTCTGTCATGCAGGAAATAGGAGTAGATAAGCTATTTGTTCCCTCTTTTCCCGCCTGACTTCCATGGATCAAATCGTATTTTTGTGGGGAAGGAATCCTCTTGTTTCTGAGATGGCTGGCTACTGCTTGAGGAACAGAAGTCTGGGTCTGCAGGGAGAGGCCTGAGGCTGTAGCTTTCAGGCACTGAATGTCTTGAGACTGGATGAAAAATCCCCCAGGCCAGTGGGTGGAACGTGGTATGATAAACATAATTAGCCTTCCTTCATCTCCATGGTGATACCAGGACGGACTTAAGCCTTTTTTGCTTTAGCAATCCTAAGGTCATGATGCAAGTGCTACTTACATCCTTTTAGAAGGATTCCTCATGGTTTGCCTTGACTAGGAAGGCCCAGGGCAAAACACCTTTTGCTGCTTAGTTGTGTCTTTCATCCCGTTGAGTTATAATCCAGATACCAACCAGAACACCCTGTGTGTTTGGTGTTACACATA
Organism: Fregata magnificens; assembly: GCA_013389945.1. NCBI lineage: Eukaryota > Metazoa > Chordata > Aves > Suliformes > Fregatidae > Fregata > Fregata magnificens. Next base: position 172,745 of record WAAD01004803.1, read on the forward strand.
CAGTAAGCTCTGGTCTGGACCACCAAAATAATTTACTTTTTTTCTCTCCTTCTCCAGCCCTCAGCTGAGGATGTCCTTCATTGTTTTTTCAACTAGAGGGACAATCCTAATGAGGTTAACAGAAGACAGGTAAGAACAGATTTAAAGGTGCATAGCAGCTTTTGTGTCCTTGTTGTGGCTTCCTTCACCTTCCACGCTCAGTGATTTCCAGTCCACTGTGAGCAGTGTTGTGACACCTTTGTGCTTCTTAATTTAATCACCTGCCCATTTTCACATATGACACTCATTCTGTTAGAATGCATTAAGGCCTCTTAAGGCAGAGGTTGCCTTCTTAATTTTAACTTTAAATGTCTTTCTGTCAGCAATTAGGGTTTTAACTCAAACTGCTTTCATTGAGGGAGTCTGCCTTCCACAGGTTTTCAGGCTTTTGTCAGAGAACAAGAGCCTTATTGCCTTTGAAATATCCTTAGGGAGTTTATTCTGCAAATAAATAGGTGAAACTCCCTTCCCATAGAAACGAACTTGAAAGCCATAGGTGATACCTGTACTCTTGAGGTAGAGGTGAACATGATTTCTTCAGAGGTCTGAAGGTATGTTATAGGTAAACAGTGTTTAGGATGGATTGCAAGGGTGTATACTTTTTGGCAATGATGGTTTGATTGCCATGTTTCTGAAGCATGTTCCTGTCATTCCCTTGTAGATCCCCAAGTTAGTCCCAGTAAAATCTATGGGATGGATATATTTTTTTTTTCCCCTCTGACTTCAAGGAGAGCTGGATGAGGTCCTTTAATCGCTCTTGCTTCCTCTGTTAACTTCATTGCCACGTGGAGCAAAAATATATGTAACACATGTGAAGACTGTATAAGTCAGCATGTGTTTTACATATTGGATGTCTATGAAATTGCATACCAGAGCAGCTACTATAGAGGAATGAATAGGAAACTGGCTGCTCTCTTGAAGAGCAGTCCACATACACACCAACCTTGAAAAATGTCATTAAACCCAGCCAGCCTAAGCATCTCTTGCCACTTACTGCAACAATAAGTGTAAAGAGAATGAACCATATCTAACTTGGTGCCAGAGGAAAACCTCTTCCCTGCCCCTTTCTGTCTCCCACCCTGTGAGCACAGCCCATTGCGAAGATCTCTAGTCTGTTAAGGCTCTAAGTGATGAGACTTAAGTGTTTCCCATGTGGAAATATATTTCATATTTATCCAGCTGTCCTAGAAAAGTTGACTGAGAACAGGATATTGATATGGTATTAGTCTAAAAGCCAGCTGACTGGAGAGCTGCTAGTTTTTATTGGAAGACTGACAAAGTGTGGGCTTCATGCTGGTCCTTTAGTTAACACTGGCCTTTCTTAAGAGGGAAGCTGGAGTAGTGGCAAAACCTCTTCTACCTTGCCCATGCCTCCATGTGGGGTATCAGCATCTGAATGTGAAGATTGAGGGTGCTTAGCATCCCTTTTGGAAAAACTCTGCATCTAATGGGACTGGATTGACATATTTTAAAGACCTTTGCTGTTTGCTATTTTTAAATTTCAGTGTTCATGTTTGGAAAAAGTCCTGATCACAGGAAATGCTCTTGATTTTTATATTCAGCTTTGGCTTGGTATGTGCATGAGTAGCTGAACGGAGGAAATATCTGCCCGTAGCCCACCTATGATATACAGCTCAGTGTCTAACTAGTTTGGGATATCGCAGGTACAGAATGAGTTCTTGAATGTTTGATAATTCAACCTATTGCAAAAGCAGATACTCCTTTCTTCCTGTGGGAGTTACTGCTTTGGAGACTGGCTGATGTTAATGCACGGCTGCAGTCAGCCTCACAAATGTGAGATAGAGTATGTGATGATCACACAAACTGGATTTTCTGAAGTAGTTAAAATATGCAGGGACGAAACTGACTTCTGGCATTTGGTCTTGCAATGTCAGTGTGGTCCTGCATGCAGTGACTGAATCCCATGAAGATTGTATAGTTTGCTCAGAGATACACCCCACACATTGCAGGGTTTTATCTTGGTATATAAGGCTTCTGGCCTGTACTTGGCTTCCAGAGTTTGGTGTCTGCAACTCAGTGGAACAACAAATGGGTGCCCATCCCATTTAGCCTGCAGCTGATCCATCACTGTGCCTGGGATTTCTAAAAAAATTAAAACAGATACCCTGAATCATAATGAGCTATTGGGAAAGGCTTTAATCTTCAAGTCAGTTTGAACAGGAACTGAAGGTGTAATGTCCAAATAAACTGGAGTTGCCAGGATGGTTTGAGATTATGTCATTTTTGTGGCTGTTTGATTACATTTGTATAGTCAAGTCAGCAAGCATAAGTGAGGAAAGTGAGCCAGGTGGGAGTCAGCTGCTCTGCTTCTTCATCAGAAGTTTGACCAGGATTACGCATGGAATATTTGTTTAGAAAGAAATGTATGGATATCGACTTAGGAGATGCTGCTGTTGTGGTGCTTCCCCCAGGCTGTGGGAACACTGGGAGCACATCTGCTCTATTTTCCACATCCTTAGAAAGGTATCTACCCAGACATTACCTTAGCCTATATAAACATTGGGTTAACTCTTTTTTTTTTTTTTCCCCCTCTCTGTATTTGGTTCTGCCATGCACGTCTTCACCTGGATATCAACTCCTGATAAATTTGATCTTGGATCTAACAATGCATCTGCATTCATTTCAGGGAACAGATACGCCAGGGACTAGAAGAGCTGCAGAAAGTCCTTCCGGGAGGCGACACGTACATGCACGAAGGATTTGAAAGGGTAACTAGATGCATGCTATAGTGTCTCTAAACTGTGTCTGGGTGCTCATCAGGAAATGTTAAACAAAGGAATCTGGTTAATAATTCTCTGGTAGGTAAGTGGGGCTATTTCCCTTTTATGCAACAGGTGCACTGAGGTATACACATTCAGTGTTGGAGCTGGTACAAGGGGGCTGCAAGCCCTACTACTTATCTTTTTTTGCCTTCAGCTTTTATGGGGGGAGCTGCCTTTTCAGCTTAGGACAAGGCAGAAGGCTTTGGCATTGCAATCCCACATGGAACCATGTTCATGAAGAGTGGAAAGCTGTCTAGAGTCCTGCATGGGTGCTATAGTAGGCTTGTTAGAGTTGGGTGGGGGCTGAGGCATGGCTCTAACTGGTGGACAAATAATGCTGCGTAGAAGTTATTGCCTGCTCTGATCTTCTCCTTCTGTATATTTTGCAAGCTCAGGAGTTTCTCTAAACCTGAACTCCTGAACCCCCTCCCACTTCTGTAATACACATGCATTTTGGAGGATTGTGGAACTGTCTGCCTATTGAAAATGCGTGTGAACACACAACAAAACTTCAGGTGACCCGACAGAGCTGCTGGCTCTTAACTAGGAGTCCAAACCCAAATGCCAGAGTTTGGTGACTTCAGAAACTTTGCATTAGAAAAAACAAATTTAACTTCAGAACAGAAATGAAATTCATAGGCCAAATATGTTCGGGGTGGTCTACTTTTTAATTTTGAATTGATGCACACTGAAGCATTTTCCGTTCTACCTTGCAGAATACGCTTGTGCATAGAGCAAGTGGGAGACAGAAGCATAAGAGTATCTCTCTGAAGTTCGTTCATTTGCAATCAGAGTAGTTGATCTAGAGGTGCTGGGGAATATTGATCAATGGACCTAGGAAGTTTCTCAAGGAGGAAGGTGAATGTGATTTTCAGATAGCAGAATAGTGGGAGACTACATTATTGTTGGTCCATGGCCTTAAGGTTGGTTTGACTGAGTTATACTATAGATAAGACCTTGAAGTAACGCAATCAAAACCTTAGGCAAGAAACGTGTTCTATGAAGCAGATATCTCTGAAAGCAGAGCTTATGTGCAGACTGCAAACATGACATCCTCGCTGCCATCTTCTCTTTCTTTCTGGTGTATGTGTAGATGCCCACAAAGTATTATTATTCATTTATTGCTAATAATCTTCTGATTTAATTTCAGGCAAGTGAACAGATTTACTATGAAAATGTTCACGGTGAGAGACTTTCTTGATCCATTGAATGTTTTTTTCCTCTTTCTTTTTGACTGATAACTTTAATAGATTTGAAATGCAGCTTCACTGCGGGAAAGGTGGGGGTGGCTTCTATTCTTAGTGCAATGCAATGCTATTCAGGGTAGTTGTTTCTGAAAAGGAAAAAGAAGAGGTGGAGCTTTAAGGATCCAGAGCTGGAATGAATGCGTTTCAGGCCAAAAGTGAGAAGCCAGGCTGACTGAAGGTGCCTACTCTTACCAAAACTGTCTGGTACCTTATCTTGTTCTTTTTGCTTGAGGACTCAGGTAACCATTTCTTCTTCCTTCTGAAACATGTGGAGATGCTGTTAGGTAAATATTTGGTTTTTTAGTAAGCAATTATTAAACCCAGTAGTAAATGCAGACAATTCTAAAAGTGTCTGTCCTTTTCTTCCTTGTAGTTAATGTAAAAACTTTCTGCGCTGCAAAGCCTGAAGTAGAAATATAAACATTGCTTCTTAGGAACCAAAAGATGAGTGAGCAGATGTTTGAGTACAAAGCCAGTCCTAATGGTTTTGCAGGGCCACTCATGAATAAAATGAAGTATAAGTCCGCACAGCTTTGGGACTCATCTGTTAAATATGACTGCAGCAGAATGGAATAGATAGCTAGAACAATTCGATTTGGGATTGACAATGCTTTTACATGCTGGTATACATGTTACATGTAAACAGGTTGCCACCACATGCAAGAAGCAGTGGACAACTGGGTCCTCAAGTCTGAATGTTGGCCTGTGTATTTTGTCTTTATTAGTTCTGTGTGTTTGTCCTTGCTCCACTAAAGAAGCGTTTATACCACCTGCAGTAGGTCCTAAGGCTCCTGCAGTAGTCAATGGAGGGAGAAAGGCATCTCTGGAGGTCATTTGGGCTCCTAAGTTTGTACAAGAAGTGCTCACTTTTCTCCATTTCCTACAGAAAGAGCCTAGGCACTTGAGCCTAGGCACATCTGCAATGTGAATGACCCTGCATGTTGCTTATTGTTTGTCAAGCACTCAATTTTCTTGCTGCATCGTTACCACATTATTCAAAATTGAGGATTTCTAAGTGGCACCAAGAAATTTACGTATCGGGTCTCTGTTCTGCAGTTATTGAAGAAGTTGCTTGTTTGGATTTTTGTCTCTTCAGCCACAGCTTGTTAAAGGCACAGCTGCCAGCAATGGCAGGAAAATGCCCTGGATGGTTGAAGAAATTTAAAGGTTGATAATTTACATGCCTTGGCCTATTTAGCCTTTACCTTTCCATAACAGTGTTTGTGCAAGATGTACCTACAGAGCTCCTTCATATCCGTAGCAAGTCTATTGTCAGAAATATGAATTAATTCTATTTGGCCACTCCTGAAAACTGATACAAACTTGTAAAACCCAAGCTATAATCAAGACAAGGAGAAGACTGCAAGGTTTAACTGTGTTGCTGAAATATGTTACATAGGAAGCTTGAAGATTTTAGGCCATATTCCTACCGTATCTGTTCAAATCCCAATTGAGCTTTTTATCACAAGCTGCAAAAACTCTGGATTTCTTGAATTGACAGCATTAATAAAATTAGGAAATAACTAGGAACACTTTGCTTTTTTGATGGCTGCAATATTGAAATAATTATGAGGGGCTGTCAATTAAAAATCATTGGCACATCAAAGGAGTGTGGTATAAAGCGGGTATTGGAGGCAGATGCCTGAGTGGACAAAGTGTGCAGAAATTCATGTTTTCTGAAAACTGGTTGGCTGAAGGGAGGTAAGGACATGGGCTTGATGTTCACTGTTTCTGGTCCTTTAAGTGTGCTAACAGGTCACTAGCAGGATGTTTTCTAGGCTAGTTCAACAAATACAACTCAAAAACAAGGGACTAAGGAAGTTTGTGTATTTAGGTTACAGAACTGCAAGTGTCATCATTGCGTTGACGGATGGAGAACTCCATGAAGACCTATTTTTCTACTCTGAGCGGGAGGTAAGTGTCTTACACATTTTTAGCGAGGGAGACAGTGAAACGTCTGGGCTTGCTGCTTTGAAGGCAAAAGGCAGGGAAAACTTTTTCCCTAGTGACAAAACTTCACTTTGGTACCCTTTAGACATGCATCTTAAGGATAAACATTAGCAGCAATGCTTCTGACTCATCAAAACCGAGACTGTTCATGGGAAAGGAGGGGGTTTTAAACTTCTAGTTAAAAAAAAAAAACCAACAAAAAACACTGGAGGAAGGAATAGTTCACAGCTGAAAAGTTTCAGTATTTACTGGATTCTTCTGGGAAATACCTGAATCTTCTCACTTTGACTTTTCTTCTTTCGCAAAAAGTAAAGACTGCAGAAAGAGGATGGCTGTTGTTCCTATAATCTTCTGTCACATCAGAAAGCCTTTCAGATGATCAAATCCAAAATTTCCACAAATGTTTCCAAGATTCAAGCATGTATTCTCAACACCCTCATTAAATTAGCATATTATGCAAAATGTTAGATAAACAGTAGGTTGAGCACTTGAAAGCTTTGCAGTATAATGTTCCTACTGATGTCCTTTTGATAGTCATCTCTGAAGAGACGAACCAATTTTCGCTTGTCAGTCAAACAAATTAAGATGAACTAAACTTGGAAGATGGTATTGTTACATGAATTGGCTATGGACAGGATTTTTCCTCTCAATCTGTCCAAAGTGCAGCATTAAATCCAATAACAACAGAAAGAATGGTTTTGTAGAACAAAACCAATATTGCTACAGCAGAAACAAATGTCATGAATCCAGAGTTCCCCTTCTTGCTGTTCTCCATTCCTTCCCTTCTGAAATCAAAAATCCACAAGAAAACCAAGTTTGTTTTTAGAGGTGAATGAACAAGTTGAGAGGTCAGAAGTGTTATTTTTGTTTTGGTTTGGGGAGGAACAGATAGTGAGCTGGTAGAACGGAGATCCTGACCTGAGCTCTTACACTGTGAGTTGCTTCAGTTGTTTTGGTTTAAGTTTCTCAGTGTAAAACTGGAATGATACTTTTCTTGTAATGCACTTTATTATCTAACAATTTGAACTACTACAGTCTTCTGATATAATCTGACTTGCTATCCTGTTTTCTGGGAATCGGTTTTCAGTCACGTGTTCCTGTTCTAATGAAATATGATTAAATGGCTTAATTCATACTTATGCAGACAAGAACACTTAGAACAGTTGCTTTTTGAATATTAAATGCAACTGCATCTGCATGTCAATGAAATAGCCTGGAAAAATCAAACCTGTGGATGTTCTCCCTTTATTACTTTGAGATGCTGTGTAAATAGTGGGAGTGATACAGTTTTGTAGCAGATGGAAAGAAATGTCTCTGCACCCATGGATATCATGAGTCCCGGCACAGATGTCTGAAATAGAAAATACCAAAACATTTTAGGTTACTATTATACTGGGACATGTCCTAAATGATGAAAAGAAAATGGATTTAGTCTGTCGTACATCTGTTGGACAGACAAATGTTAGGAAGTTGGAGAAGCTAGGAAAGTGAGCTAATTAGGTACAAAAAACCTACCAAATACCTTGGGTTTTGGTTTACTACACAAATAGCTACTCTAGTAGCAGATAAAGCCTGTTTCTGCAGAATTAGGTAGGAAAGCTTTTAAAGCTCTCTTTTGACAAGCCCCTCATTGCTCATTTTACAGAGAAAGACTAAATTTATGATTAAGACCTTTCAGAAACCTGCATCCCATCACATTTGCATCCATGTCATCCTGCCTTTCCTTGTTCCAGGCTAACCGGTCGCGTGACCTGGGAGCAACAGTATATTGTGTTGGTGTGAAAGACTTCAATGAGACCCAGGTAAATGAGGCGCTCGTTGGGGTCCTTGGCCAAGGTGCACAGTGAACACAGGCACGCGCTCCTGAATCATTTTCTCAGGACTTCTCAAGTGGTCTTCCACCCCTTCTGCTGACTGTTTGACAGTCTGAAGTGTCTTGGTCTTGGTGTTGGGTTTAAGCCCCTTTCTATCTTATTCTCCATATGTGGAGAACGGTCCCTCTGTCTGCATGCCACAATGACTCTTGCTAACGGTGGAGAAAAGCAGAGAAAAAGACACATGAAGAATAGCAAATCAGTCTGGCTTAAGCTGTAGGCAGAAGGAGGTTGTGGGGACTTTTTTTTTCCCCCCCATAAAATTGAGATATTGCCATATAACACTTCAGTTTCAGTCCAGCTTTTCTTTCATGGGAAAACTATGCTGTAAAAAGCAAACAGCTTCATTAGTGACACTAATATTTTACAGCGTTTTCCCATTTGATGGTCTGACTTCTAAGTTTATCATATGAATGTTAGTATGTCCATGAATTACATTTCACACCAAGTGTAACAGTTGACATTATATTTTTCTAATATGAGTGAAACACTTGTACAGCCCCTGAGTGCCGAAATACTTACTGAATAGAGCTTTCCCAGGTTTTCAGCTTTCTAACAAAGCTTCAAACACTGACTCAAAAAGGAGTCAAAACAAACTTGGTTTAGAACAATCTCCTTTGAATCAAAACCAGCGACCACTGTAACCCAGAGTAAGTCACAGAAAAAGCAAAGAGGGAATAAAAATGGCAAAGAGACTAGATCTAAAGTAGCAGACCTCAAAGACAGCTACTACTTGAAGTCATTTAGATGCTGAAGAAATTAACTGGTATTAGATGACTGAGTCTGAAGTCCCAGAAGGCACTAGGAGGAAGACTATGGGGGACGAATTGAGGAGACTGTAAACATCCTGGTTTACAGAAGCTGCTGTATCTTGGCCAACACACAGTAAGCAGCTTTACTACCCTTCTCGGAGCAGGCAGAGGAAAGTTGCCTGGAGTATTTCTCTGGATGCAAACCAGGAGGTTGGCAGTTTGGTGTTTTGCTTGAGAAGTGGGAGTTCTGAGTGACATGAGCTGGAAAGGTGGAGCCAGTGGGGTTTAGGGAGGAATGTGTGGCTAGTCTGCTGCCTCCAATTTGCAATGCTACAGGAAACGCCAAAGAGGCCTGCTGGGTTGATGTTACCTCTGCCATGGGAGAGAATTACTATAACAAACGTTGGCCTTGCAGCAGTAAAACTTGATTCTGCTCCAGCAGATGCATGGAGAGCTCATTACTTCTGAATTGGGCTTATACTTTTGCCTTAACCCTTAGCACGCTATTGACAAGTGAACCTGCATGTAGCTCTTTAGAGGTGATGTCCTGGTTCCCCTTACCTTACCACCACCTCATGAATGGCCCTCCTCCTTTTCATGTAGGCTTCCAAATGCTCTCCTGCTCCCTTTTTCCCTCCACTCGAAAAATGTCTCCTCTTAGCTCCTGCTCTTGTCATCTGGGCTCTCTAATGGTTAAGCGTAGGACAAATAGTCAAATCTCTGTCCTGAGGAAAGGTGACTCAGGCCTATATCTCCAGATGAGGTATAATTTACATTAGTCTGCTCTATATGTGAAAATACTGAATCATTTTGATTAGTTCCCTGGTTTAAATGATGTATGTGCTGAAGTGTTTTGCTGCATTAGTGGCCTGTCATGTTGATCCTGTGGCCTGTTTTGGTTGGGGAGTTACTGTGCTGGGTGATTTACAGTCATGTGGGAGACTTTTTNTGTCTTCAAAGTTAAGGGAAGTCTTTTCTGATTCCTGATATAGAGCTTTCTAAAATCAATCAGGCTGAAGAGACAAACTTTTCAATGCTTGACAAACTATAAGGCACTAGCAATCCATACAGAGTACTTGGAGTATTTGGGTTTTTTTACTTTCAAGTGGATGAGTCTGGAGAAGTCTTAATTTGCTGCCTGCTGGCTAATTTATCTCATTCTTTGCATTTCTGTTTTATTTACTTTTACCGCTCTGTCAGCTGGCTAGAATTGCCGACAGCAAAGATCATGTCTTTCCAGTGAATGATGGTTTTGAAGCCCTTCAGGGGATCATAGACTCTGTAAGTATTTTTAATCATGTGTTTGCATGTGTGCATGTTAGTTTGTGTTAGCTTGCACAGTTGAAGGTTTAGCTTTCCTATGTTCACAAGGACCTGCTGACTGCTGATAAATCACTTAAACATTTGGTCCAAAGAAACTGACCTTTGTTTGTACTAATATTGCTACTTCAAGGTAGAGTTTGTCAACAGGTCACAATACAGGAAGGTTTGAGCCCAAATATTATCTTTGTATGTCTCCCCCCTTGATGGAAGTAACTGACTGAATGGACTAGGCACATGTTGACAGTTTATAAAATGGCTGCCACAGACTGGGACAGCAGAGATGTGTTGGAGCATGTTCTGTATGGATTAGGGCACTCTTTGATCTTCATCTTTCTGCTTGATTAGCATCCTTTCTGTCCTGGTGGATGTGCTGCACTGCTCACCTATTTAGAATGGGGGAAGGGATCCTGCTATGTATGCCAAAATCCCCAAAACTCGGCTTTCTACATTCGGCTTCCTGACAAGCGGGCTATTTCTCCACCCCCTAGACCTAGGTTTCCCAATTCAGATTGGTCAATTCTTGGCATTTCCTCTAGGGGCTGGGTGCAGCATCTAAGAGCTGGCCCATTCCTGAGTGGCTGGGACAAGAGCTAGTGGTTCAGCTGACACAGGGAGGGGCATAGATTGATTCCTTTCCAATGGCTTATGTACAAGTCATGCAAATGGCTCCATGGTCTTTACTGGCAAATAAGGATGCCTCATGAGGCATCCCTATTTCTAGCTCTAAAACTTTCAGCAGCCTAATACTGTGTCACCTAGGACCAACACTTCCTTTGACTGAGCAGGGGAGGCAATATATGAGAGGGCGTGTGTGCCATTTTCATTGTAAGTGTAAAACGTGCCGAGCGTTCACTAGGAAACAGTATTTTCAGGTAGCTTTCAGTATTTTTCTGTTCCTTTTGCTCAGTCATATCCCATAACTGTTCTGGTTAGATTGCTTCCCATGGCTACAGAGAAGGATGGGAAATCCTTTTAAGGACACGTGTTTTGTTCGTTTTGGTATAGGCTTTTTAGTTGATAAAACACAGATGAAATATGCAACTTGAAGCTAGGGAGGGTAGGTTCACCAGGAGGGTCTCAGATTTCTGTGTTTACGGTGGTTACACACTATTCTGATCATGTAGTACCAAGCAGAACTGTTCCCTCAGCGCAGGCTCAATTTTCCCTGGTGTTCTTGCATGTAGATGGAATACAATCCCTTGCTTATTGGTTTTCCTAGTGCTGTCCCAGTGTGGGGCTACTGCCTCAATTCTCTTGGACAATCAGGTGTTGCACGTCATTTAAAGAAGCAACAAAACAACCAAAACCCCTAGTTTGCTTCCCAGCCCTGCATTCCCTTTGCAGCTGTTTTTAATGAATTCCAGCAGCAGTTCTGACTCCCTTTCCAGTTATACTTAAGAGAATGGGAAGACTTCAACCTCCAGGAACCTAGTCAAGAACTGCTTCAGCTGACTGGTGCAAGGTTTACCAGCCCTGGAAAGGAGGGTCACAAGGAAGTGTAATTGTACAGTAATGAATCTGTGACCTGATCACTTGCATTTGAGCAGAGTGATTGCAATAGGTTGGGTAGGAAGAAGGTGTGTAAAAGGAATGGCAAGAAGGACATTAATCACTCTGTAGAATAACAAAGAATCTGTAGATTCCTGTTCTAGCTGGAAAATCAGCTCCCGCATTCCTTCTTTTCTTGTCCTTGCAAAGCACCTCTGTCTTGGAGCAAGCAAACAAAGCATTTGTGTTCACAGGAAAGCATTTGTGTTATGTTGAAAGAGCCATGAGATTTGGAAGCTTCTTTTAATTCCTATGTAAGAGTTGGTATAACAAGGATGCTCAGCCATGTGTAGAGGGGATTGGTTAAGCTACTAGCTGCTGGTTGATATAACAGGGGAAGGAAAGATGAAATGATGAGCCTGGGGGAGATCAGTGTTTGAAATCACTCTAGAGATGTGAAGACCTGGGTTTGTTCTGGTCTGCAGTGATTTGGTGTGAACTGCTCTGTATTCCTGCTGAGGTGGCCTGACTCTTCCCTCCTGCCCTTGTCCTGAGGAGTAGATCTTTTTCAACCCTCTGTGCGTGCAGAGGCGGTGGACTTAGAAGTCACTGTGGAGTGAGGAAGAGGCTGGGAGCGGTGGAGCTTGGGGCTGGCTTCCACTGGGCCTCTACATCTGCTAAGCAAAGATGCTCAGGGTGGTGGGTCTGCAAATGTTTCAGTACACCTGCCCTTCCTTTTCTGTGGGAGCCAGCAAGTTTTAAGTTAGCAGCTGCAGGGAGATCTGCTCGGTGCTTTCAGAGGAGGACTGTCTCCCACTGAGCACCACCAAGCTATTCAGGCTGTGCCCTGGAGGCTGTGCTTAACTGAGCTGAAAATACAGTCCCATGCTGAAGTCATGCTTAAAAACATGATTCTTAGTGGGAGCTGAAGGTATTCAGTGCACTGTAGGTTTTGGTCCTTTTTCTCCTGTGAGTTCCAATGTGACTTTTCTATTAAGCAAACCAATTGCTTTTTCTCCCTCGTTGTGAAAAAGCCACTGCTAAAACTTCAGCTTCCCCCACGTTTAATGGGGATTTTGAGTTTGTTAGGAGGGAAGAATCTGGTAGAGAAACAGACATCTGATTGTTATAAGCTGGGGAACAAATGGAAGGAACTGAAGTAATTTAATAAATTTTTCTTTGCTGTGAAAAATTTCTGCAGATCATAACCTGTCAATTTAAAGCAAATGGAGCAAGTCTTAGACGGAAAACCTGAAACTCAACTTCAAGTTCATGAAACTCAACTGCTCAGTATGTCTTTGGTAGGAGTGCTGGAGGCAATGGAACATGAAGCAACATGAACGTCAGGATGGGATCCTGTCATAGCTTTGCTTTGAGCCTTCAACAGAAACTGACTGAAAGAGCAGTGGCTTGGAACAAGAATACTCCCTGATCCTTGCCATGTGTTAAACAGTGGCACTGGGTCAGAGCTTATCTCAAATAGAGATGTAATCGTGGGTCCGTTAGAAAGGATTCTCTGAGTGAGCTGCAGGAAGCCTCATGAAGCGGTTGTGATGCGTAAGAAATGAAGTAGTATGAACTAGTTGGTGGGACTGTCTCCTATCTGTGTAAATTGTGCAAATGATTCATCCTTTTAAGTTCAATTTCCTGTGTACTCCTTCTGGATCATCTTGCAATGGTGTCCACATACCCTCAGTATTTTTCAGGTCTTGCCTCAGCTCTTAGAATTGATATGGCAGTTCAATGTACTCCTTCACCTCAAGAAATTTTAGCTTGAAAATGTACTGTCTCTGAATACTTTTCTTAGACAAACTGCAGTGCTGGGTATGTGTAGTGTGGTAACTTGTGTGAGAACTTGATGCGAGTGTCTGATAGACGAAGTATGAGAAATGTGATGATGCTTTTATGTACTCATCCCGAGCTAGTTGTTCAAACTTCACTTGCAAATAGATAAACTGTATATTCCCTGGTGCAGGGAGAGGGGCTGAGACTCTGTGAATGGGAGAGAGAGACAAAAGTTACTTCCTTTGCAAGACACGTCCTGTATGTGCAAAATCTGTAACGTACACAGAATTTCTAAGTCAACTCTCTGCTTTACTGCTAACGCGTAGTCTGAGCTTTACATGTACACTGCCCAGGGTCAGCAAGCTGGGCTCTTTAAACTTCTGCAGCCAGTAAGGAAGGGTGGGATCTCCAGAGGGCAATTGAGAGCAGGAGCTTCACATACATATTCTGAATCTGTCTTTTGTCAGAGCCAGACTTTCTACACAGGCCAACGAGAAAGTCAACAGCTTGAGCCTCTTGGCTTGGGTAGCTAGCTTACCCACCTAAAGTAGAGGATGTGAACCCCCAGTCTCAACTGTATAGTGTTTCTTGTTACTTTTAGTGGTACACAATCATGCTTTCTACTTCCTCCTTTCCCCCAAATGCATCTTTAAAAAGGACTTAAATATATTTATTTTACTTAGCTCATGCAGATATTATTGGACAGGAAACACTTCATGAGTAAATTACTGTTTTGTAATTGGCAACAGACTTTGTTATTTAGTAATTCAACAGAGCTTGATAATGAGTACCTAGCCTCAGACTGTAGGTCACTCACACTAGCACTGATTAGGCAGTAACCTTCTATTAAACTTCAGCATCCTGTTTGCTAATTAGAATTCCCAAATTTGGTGAAAAAAATTTATAAGAAATATGCAGCTGCAGTGGTGAAGTAATCTGTCTGCATGCTTGTGGACCAGAATACCAAATGAAAGCAGCTACAGAATTTCACTCCTCTTCTTCCCTTTGTCTCTAAAAGAGCCCAGGTGACCTGCAGGGCCTCTCCTGGCTCTTGGCCTTTAAGGCATTGCCTGGTAGAAAGCTAAATTAGTCACAGGTAGTGCTAAATCCAGTTCTGTCCTGATAGCGATAACTGTGACAAATAAAGCCATGCTTCCACAAGGATGCGTTGCATTTTTTATTTGGCATGTCAGCAGATATTAACAAGAGATCCTTCCAGCAGCCTGTGTGAAGCTGGAGCATAATTGGAGCCCCATAGAGTACAACAGGAGACTGTTGCTTGCTGAGCTTGGTCATTAAGCGTGTGCTGCTGAAGACAATGGGATGCTTCCGCACCAAGAGCGAGCACGTGCTTCAAGTACTTTTCTGCATGGATGCCAAGGCAAGCTGCCTTGAGGCCTGCAGTTAGTTACCAAGTAAACCAGAACTGTTGTAGTTCTCCCCGTGAAAATGAGATGTGGAGTCAGTTCTCCCCTGTATGCTGTTGGAGCGGTTTATAGGCACTCAGCTGGGAGATTGCATCACCACTCTTGCATGTTATTTTGCTTTCCTGGGGAGCCAGCCCACAGTGAATGAAGAGCACCTACAGCCCACCCAAGGCTTTGCAGTCCTCAGGAAATATGAGAACAGAAGATTTGATGAAATCTCCTGTGATGAATATATTGAAGTCCTTTTTGAATGTACTCTTATAACGAGGAAGAGACATAAAGGAATTATTTTGCAATAGTTAGTGCTGCCTGATTTTCACTTTAAGTTAGGGTGGGTACTTGGAGTATTGGAAATTTATTATTACTCTAAATGAAAATAAATATTGCAGTTGGCACTGTAAAAAGCTATTAAGGCCAGCTTTTTATAGTCACATAAATGGATTGGATTGGACTGGAAGGGAGCTCTGCATCATCTAATTGAGACACCTGCTATTCCACCCCTCCATCCGAGTTGGAATGTTTGCAAATGACTGAATAGAAGTTATGAAGTTCAAACTTAATCATGTGAGGTTTTACTTGATTTTTGTTTAAAAAATGAAAGTATTGATTGTATTTTTTGTGCATTTGTTCTCCAACTCGTTTGCCTACTTCTCGTCTTTCACTTCACTGCTGAAAGGCAATGAGTAGAAGAAATATATATAAAAACTTTTGAGGATGCTGAGGGAGACGGGAACAGAATCTAAGGGGGAATTTGGAAAAATGTGAAAAGAGTGTCTTCTTAAAGGAGACATTTTTCAGTGGAGAGGAAAAATACTTGGAAAAAACATCAGCTCTTAGTTGTGCTCATTAGCCCTGACAGTCACTGTGGGAGAAAAATGCTGTATCTTCAGAGAAGCAGAACCTGGAATGAGTAAGGGGTGGGTAGTAGAGGACTGACAGCAGATGGATGGATGGATAGCTACAGATGGATACTTTGGAAGAGTGTTCTTATAGTCGTCTTTATTTTTTTGTGTGTGTATTTTCCTTATTCTGTCTTTCAAATTCTTCTAGTGCTTTTCAGTTCAGTTCTCAACTGTTGACTTTCTCTTTTTTCCCACTTGACAGTTGCTGTATAACCTTGTTCCTGCAAATCTTCTTTCTCCTCACTTGTCAGGCTGCCAGCAGCTCAGATGGCCCTGGTTCCTTCAGTCCCTCGGTACTCTTTCAGTCTCTACCAGCCTTGCTTCTGAGTAACTCAAACTTTTGTTTAAAAGTTTTAAAAAATAAATCATTGCTCTATCTGTGCCTTTTGCAATTAGGTATTTGAGGCAGAGCGCCATGATTTTGGAGAAAAAATAGATTATCTTTTTTGTACAGAATTTATTGTATTGGTTGCTGTTCTTTCCTTACAGATGTTTCAATTTAAAGTTGGGAAAATAATTTTCATGTTGGATTTGAGTCATGATGCTTGGCTGACATTTACTTGCCTCTTGGAGCTGACCTAAATTTTGATCAGTATTACCTCGTCTAGGGGCTGCTCAGACCCAGTGCTGAACACCCACAGCTCTCGGTCGCTGCTGCCGTTCTCACAGGGGCTTACGGACACTGTCATAAGTTTGCTGACTGTGTGCAGTGAAGAATTTGAGTTGGTCTTCAGAGCAGGGGAAAGGCTGCTGCATGCAAATAACAGCTTGAGCAATTTTAGCACCGTATGGCACAGTATCCAACTCTAGCATGCTCCTCGTGCCTTGCAAGCAGTCTGCCAAGCCTGATGCTGAAGTATTTGTGTAAATCACTGTCTACACATAAAGTGGTTAAAGGCAGTGCCAACGCTTACAAAGACATACTGCTTAATTTAAGTTTGGTTTAAGTAAAGAGCAATTGTCCGTACATCTTGATTTGAAATCACAGTGCAACTTTGAGGATGCACTGAGGCATGCTGTCATAGATCAGATTAAAAACTTAAGGAGTTTGAACCCCTGTACTGACACTTGAGAAGTGGCCGTGTAGATATTCCTAGGGTGTTTTAATGCAAAGGTAAACAGCTTAGCTTAAACTTGTGACGTTTCATTTGGCGTTTTGGGCTCCAGAATAATGTTGGGGAGGGAGGTGTGACTGCAAAGGGAGGGCAGTGACATTGACTTGCTGACCCTTCAGAATGCACCTTAGTTGTTATGGATCATAGTCTGCATAATGACTTGTACCATGGACAAAGGCAAGCTTGTGCTGAGATACTGGAGAGTGTCGGCATCCGTTGCCTTCCTCCATAGCAATGGCTTGCTGTGGAAGAGTAACGACACCAGTGTGGTTGGTTTAAAGTGAAAAGCTAAGATGTCATAATTGTGACATGAATGCGAAGTGCAATTTGCATTTGCGTGAGAACAAGTGTACTCTCTCTCACGCTCTCAGATTTGCGTTTCTATAGAAACAAGTCTGAGATACTTCCTGACATATTTTCTGTCTTTTAGATTTTGAAGAAGTCCTGTATAGAAATTCTGGCGGCAGAGCCTTCCAGTATATGTGCAGGGGGTAAGTATAAACTCAGGCCCTAGGTGTTCATGTTGCCTAAAATACATCTTTCTGTCCATCTGTAATTGCTGGAGAGAGCAAAAGGAACTAATTAACTGGAGCTAAATCTTTTGCTCATTTGGTGAATTTCTTTTTCATCTTACAGTAGCTTACACATTTCCCCTTTCTGCCAAATGAAGTCAAATGGAATTTTCTTACAGAAAAGGCTTGAATACGACAGTTTTGCCTAACTGTTTTTCAGTCAAACCAGTCTGTCTTACTTGGACTGTGCCAAACTTGAAGTAGATATGCTGCAAAATTACAAACCAAATCAGAAAATAAGACTTTGTGATTAAGTTTTGCAAATTCATCATCTCAGAGGATGGTTGAGGGAAGTGCTTCTTAAGAAACTAGCAAGAAAGTCAAATGAGCACACTTTGATCTAAAAGCTTCTAATATTCTTTAAACATTTCTTAGGCATTTAGGGTTGATACAGTGACTGAGAGGACTAGAATTTAGATGTCATTCAGCTGACTTGTGTGAATCGCACTGCCCCTTGTTTGTGTGCTTGTTCTAATATGATTGTGCTATGTATACTGTGGCTTTAAAGTCCTGGCTAACGTTTCTGCATTCAGCAGAACCCAGCTTTTTTTGAAGAAAGCTTGAGAACCGTTTTAGCCTCTAACATCTGCTTTCTGTGAATTCTTCACATTTTATGAAGCATATCCTGTTTGTTGAATGTGTAGCAACTCATGAAGTAGAGAGGTTGGGAGCAGAGCTGAGGTTTGTAGAGAAGGTTGAGTCCCTGACAAGTTCTGCATCTTCTTTTTTCGTGAATTGGTAGTCCAAATAAGAAAGCTAATTGTCATTACTTCTTTTTTTCCACTTCCAAAGCAGCTGCTTTAACCATCCTTCTTGCATCTCCTGTTCCTGGAGCAACTAGCTGTATCCCTAAACATATATAGGTAGTCATATTTTCCTAGCAGGTGCAAGACACCAGGCTAATGCCCAATAAGTACCAGGCATCAGTTTTGCATTCCATGCATGCCACTACAGTAGTTTTGTTTTTTGAAGCCAGGATGGCATAATTGACTTAATTGACATAAATGAATTACAGTATTTGTCATCTATTTTTTGTTTTGGCTGGCCATTTAAATAGTTGCTTTGTTAAAAAAGGCTCCAAAACAGGGCTTTGTCTACCTGAGCATGGTAGATGTCATGACAGTCTCTGATATAGTGCAGTGATGTTCCATAAATGCTTGGGAAAGGAAATGAAATTGTATGAACATTGAGACCCACTTTACACACTTATAGATTTTTTTTTTAATATATTTACATACTTACATAAATGATAAACAATGATGCCTATGTAATGTCATAAGCCAGAAGATGACTTATAACCACCATTTGTTACCATGTTTAACACTTTCTAATATGCTTGTCAGTTGCTTATACATCTTATCACTCCCATTCATTGTGTCTTAATGAGAATGTAGAGGTAACGTACAGCTGTATCCAGCAGAGCCAGCTGAGAGGAAAGGTAGAGGGGTTTTATATAAACCGTTCACATTGGAATCTGGCCAGTACTTCACAAGAGGAGCAATGTTAACCTTGAAAAATGCCAACAGTTATTTAGATGCTCAATTCAAGGCCTCATCTCTGACTTTGGGCAAATGCTCCATTGCTCTCGAACTGCAGCTAATTTAATCACTTAGGACTTTGAGACTAATGAAAGTGCCATTGAATATGAAAGTTTTGTGCATTAGTGTCTTTTTTTAAAATACATTTTTGCAGGTATAGCTCTGATACCTCGTGTTTTGTTGTTTCTGTGCACATCCTTGAAGAGTGGTGGCAGATTTTGCTGCTTTTTTTTTCCTTTTTTTTTTTTTTTTTTTTTTTTTTTTTTTCCCCCGGAAGGAGAGAATATGCAGGCTCCATGTTACCTGTGGCCACTCCTGCACTGCAGACTGATCCCAGACACTTGAGTAATGAATTTCAACAGCAACACGTTGTTCTGAAAAGCCGGTTTCTTGATGATTTGGTTTTGCATCAGTACAGACATGCAGGGTGCATACTGTATCTGTTCATTTCAGTCTCAAGCAGAGACAGGATCCCCGTGGTTAATCTGACATCATTGATATGCTGTTCTTTGACTGTACTTGAACTCTCATTCCCCAGCAGTTGAGACTTCTGTGATTTCTCTTAAGTATTCATCAGCCCCCACACGCCAGAACAGAGCTCTTCTCCCCCGTTCTTCCCAAATGCTCTTGGACAACACATAATGGGCCTGCGAGGCAGCTTCCCTGGCTGGATGTGGTGGGATGATTTGCAACTTGGCTGTAAACGAGTGGGACCTGGAAGAGAGCCCAGATTCCAGAGAAAATCTGCTTTTTTTGACAAGTACAGTGTGTGAGTCCTTAAGGGAGATGAAAGAATATGGGGACTGTAAAGCGCAAGGTGAAAACTTTGAATCTGCAAAAACTAGGTTCCTTGTTGCTCCTGGGAATTTTAAAACCAGGGTGGTGTTTCTGATGCACTGTGATTACTGCTGCATTGTCTTGGACCGGTGAAACCTTCTGTGTTCAAACCACATTCACCAGCGAAACATCAGTGGGGATTATCTGAGTGCCTCTCCTAGATAGTAACAGGAATTGTGGGGGCTGTTTCCTTCGCCATGGGGAACTGAGGAGTTTGAGTTCCTATGTCTGTTGCCAGAACTTTTCTGGGACTATGGCCCTATTTCAAAATCTGAAAGTCTGAAAATGGTGCTTTCCTTGCAAGGCAGTCTTAACGCTGGTGGCTGCAGGAAGTTTGTAAACCTTTCCCAGTACTAGGTTCAAGTAGTTGGAATAACAAGGGATGGTAGAGAGTGGTCTGAAGGACTTGTGAGGATATGACCTCATTGCTCAGCCCTGCTTGTTCAGTTCAGGACTGCTCAGTTCAGCACTCAGGTGTTGGTGACTGTCATTGATGCTTTCTGCTTGCGCCACAGCTTGCAGTGACCTTGTAGAGTTGATCTGGAAGAATAGCAAAGAGGAAGACTTGGAGAAATGCCCACAGACTCTGAGATCATAGCCTTTGTCCAGAGACTAGACAGCTGGTGGGTTGAAGAAATCCCCTGTTATTGTATGGAAATGAGTCCAGCCAGGGACTCATGGTCCTTGTACAGGCTAGTAGGGCAGGATGTGACAAAACTCATGGCAACTGATACAGTTTTGCAGTTACCTAGGAAAGTAGCATTTGAACTTCTCGAAATTATCTGTCACTGGAAGATTTTTTTTTCTTTCCATGGCAAGATACTTTTGCCTTTCTTCACCCAAAATTTTCTGCCGTTTAAAATGGCAACCTGGGGAGGGGAAAGCTCAGTGTCTCTGAAGCTTAATATTTTCACTGCAGGCCAGTTAAAATGTTTCTGTTCCGTATTATTTCCTGTTTCTAAACACTCAAGTTGTAATTGGGTAGGGAGAGAGTGGAAGTTCAATTTTTCACAATTTTTAAACTTAAAAATTGTTAAACCGCAAATTTTAGCTCAAGAGATCGCAAGTGAAAACTTTAGATGTATGTGCCTTGTCTAACTGACCGTTCTTTGCCTCGCTATGTATCAATAATCTACTGTCTCTCTTGCTACAGAGTCATTTCAGGTTGTCGTGAGAGGAAATGGATTTCGACACGCCCGTAACGTTGACAGAGTGCTCTGCAGTTTCAGGATCAATGACACGGTTACTCTCAGTAAGCTGTTTTGAATTTTTTAATTCTATTTTATTTTGTTTTATTTTTCTTCTGGCTCTGCACTGGCAGGCATTTGCTTGCAAAACATTTTGGATCTTCAAATATGTTGACTGTGAAGGTAATAATTATGGGATGAGGAGCTATTAAATTTGCAGAATGCAGAAGAGTTTGGTTTTTTTTTTTTTTTTGAGGAAAATTGCTGCTGGTGGTATATGCTGCGACTCTGACAGCAAGCATGTGAATAGATACGCTTGAGCAGTGGAGGGGACAAAATATGGAAGACAAGAAACTTGCCTGTAAAGAGTATCTATATGTGTCTTGCTGGGTTAAGTATGCAGTGAGATCAGGTTTGTTTCTCCCCTTACCTGTATTTTGTGGTACTTAGCGGGCCTGGTCATGCAGCTTAAATAAACACCATTGTTGGAAGCTGTATTGGAGCAAGGGCATTTGCATAATAAGATAAGGGCAAGAAGCATTGCTGTGCTTCTGTGGATGCAGCTTGGAAAGATGTTTCCTCTGCAGAGTTCACCAAGCAGAAGAACGAAAGTAAGAGAAGCAAATTAGACCCTGAGTGTCTGGTCTTTTTGTGAAGTGTCCTGAGAGCCATTTAGCTGGAAGAGCTAACAATCCTATTGTTCTCATCTGTCATGCCTGCAAACCCACATAGGAAACCAGAAAGCATAACTCGTAGCTAATACCACCAGCGACAGTAGAATTCATCTTTTCTAACATGGAATCTATTCAGAAGCTGCCTGATTGTTTTGGAGGCGGTCCTGACCCTTTTGAGTATAAAATAAATGCGTGAATTAGTCTATGATGAATTAGACATGTGAAAGTCCAATGGCTCAATGTTGGACTCGCTCATGCTTTGACCATCTGTGTAATTTGCTCTTCGGAGCAGGGGAACAGTTTGCTAAGGTTGTTTGCCCTGTGAGGAATGTCACTGAGCGTTCAGGGCAGGTAAGTTTATTGGACAGAGAGCATACGTAATTTGTCCTGAATGGCTTTTGTACTGTTATGCTGGCCCCCTCTGTAGTAGGCAGGTTCTGGAATTGCCAACTCTTGTGTCACTACGCAGAAAGCTTGGCTGGCTGTGGTTCATGCTTGCTTAATTCAGAGATGGTGAGTGTTNNNNGGGGGAATAGGGAAGGAGATGGATCAGAGTAAAAGCGCTAGGGTAGGGGGGATATGGTGAATTAACTGTTTTGGAGGCGTCTCCATGCATCCCAGAGATAAGTGCTGGAGATGTGTGAACAAGTGAGAGGTGGCTTTCAGAAAAGAACAGCAGAGGCAGCCACAGATTCATGCTTTTCCTTTTAAGCTCCATAAAATTGGACCCAAACCTGACATGTGTCCAGAACTCCTTAAATCTGGATCATGGCTGCATTTAGGTGTTGAACCATGTTTGGTTTCTCCCCAGAGTTCAGATCCGAAGTTTTGTTTGGATCATATGTGTTATAAAGTCTCCTGCAGTTCTCTAGAGCTGGGCAGGAGACCTTCCTTCTCTCTCTACCTGCAAGGTTCCAATGGAAATGAAATTGCTGTTCAAATATTTAGAAGTTTTCCTTTCGTCAAAAGTCTAAAGCCATGTGGTGCAAACCCCAAAGCCTTTGGGTTTGGTTGCTGGAAGCTGACAGTTTGTAGCATTCTTAGTTTGCATGTCTGCTCTCTTTTTTCAATTAAAACATGAATATCCCATATCAAACATATAATTTGGGTGAAAACTTCCACTTTGTGGAGGAGCTACTTTCAGTTCAAGAGAAAAGTTAGTGGAGGATTTTTCAAGCACTTGTATTTTATGCTAAGAAATGCATGGACATGTATAATGGAAGTTATAGGAGTTAAAGACTGCCACTCAGCATGACAGAAGCCCTGAAAGTTGCAAGATTTAGGAGTGTCCACGTCACCCTGCTGTGGCTTGGCCTGGCCTTGCTTGAAGTCCTGAACATCCCTCAGACCAGATATCCCTTTGAGAGAATTGTGCTGTTGATGATCTGTTAAAGCAAGACTGATTGGGTCAACGTGTGTGGCATTTCAGTTTTAGGACCACCAGGGGCCAGGTTTGCAACCTGTGTGGGAGGGGATAAGAGCTAGGTTTGGTCCTTTCTTGGTTGGAAGGACATCATTACTCTTATTTCCCCAAATTGCTTTCCATTTCTTCTATAAATTGCTTTCAAGACCTGCAGCACAAAGGTCTCTGAGCGTGAGTTCAGAAGGCCTGAAAAACTTGGATCTTGGGCTTAATTTGAACTTTTATTAGGAGCTTTAAAATAGATCTGTATCTTGAATCTGGAATGAATGAAATGAATAAACTCTACTACCCCTGGTTTACAGTCGGGGGAACTGAAGTACAGTACTGAAGGTAGCTGCTCCAAGTGAGCTAATTGCAGACAAGCATGTGGATGTTCTGACACCCAGCCTAGCACTCTTCCTACTGGTTTAGGGGGCCTCTTCAGAAGCTAGAGATTTGGTGCAGGTCTCCTTTCTTGATCGCCTGTTCTTCGTTCATTTCTGCCTCCATATCAATCCAACAATTGTTCTTCTTATGGCCCCCTTTGCATTGTGAGTCCAGGACAGGACTCTAAGCCTGAATGGGACGTAAAAGTAGCTAGCTTTGTGAGATAGGGAAGTGATATTAATGCTATCCTTCTTTTCTCTCCTATGTAAAGTCTCTTCAGCACTTGATTTGCTGTTCCCCTTTTTCCTCCAGAGAAGACTACTTGCTCACTACTTGTCATTAGCTTGAAAGTTACCTCTATTACCTGAGGCTATGCTAGCTGTGACATGCCGTTGCATCCCAATTGCTTCTCAGCTCAGCTTCCTCAGAGCTGGCTGGCTCTGGAGCAAGGCATTAATTCCTGGAAACATCCTAAAATGTTCATAGAGCTAAGAAGGTCATCCATCAGCTGTCCACTCTTCAGTGTGTCCTGCCTATGTAGAGACAAAAACATCCAGTGTTGCCAATGGGAGGAACTGTTTGTGAGGGTTACCTCACTCCCAAACGCTGTGACCTGGTGTTGGTGGGGGTAAGGAGGAAGACTCCTTCTCTCTTTTTGTGTGCTGACTGCTTGTCTAGCTGGGTAATTTAGTATGGTGTTTGTCATCATAATTTCATAGTAGCTTTCAGGAAAGATCAGCTTATCTTAGTGCAACCCATGGGCTTCTTTTGTTTGAAGCCATCTTCCCATGTCCACAAAATGACTGTGGAAAATGAGGATAAGGGCCAAATATGTTCCCTGCCTTCTGATCTGATCGTTGCGTCCTGAATCAATGCATAGGTGAAAAGCGAGCTCATTCTCCTTGGCACTGCACCAAGACTTCTCAGTTCATTTTGTACAGCACTAGGTTGTTTGATGCAGTGACCTGGAAGCAAGAGGCCACAAACTCAATTTCTGAGTTTCTGATTGCGGAAACTCAACAGTTGCACATCAATATTTGCAAACCCAAGTCTCTCCTGGTGGGAACTGGCAGAGCTCTGTTAAGTTTAAGTTGCTCTCTGTGAGAATGTATGTCAGTGTTACGCTTTACTGGCGCCTGCAGCTCCAGCCTGCGTTCTCGGTGTGCCTTTATGGCACTTAGCTGCGAACAGCTTAACATAAGAGTTAACCGATTGAGAATTTTATGGAAACCTTATGGAGATTGGATAGCTCAGCTGGTTTTGTTTGCTTGAAATGTCTCAGCCTCCGATTGTATCAGGGAGGGAGGTATTTTTAAAGATAACACTAAGCCAACAATTCCCGAAACCTTAAATTATCCCGGATGAGATGTAGACCAGCACAGCTAGGACTTGCTGAGGTTAAGGGCATGAGCTAATAGATTTTTATTGGGATTATTGGCAGAGAAAGGTGGCAGGTGAAGAGAGCATCGGCTCATAATGTTCATAGCTATGCGATAAAAAAAAGGAACATCTGTAGAAACCATGAAGAATATTTGGCTGAGCAGAACTGTAATCAGATGCATGTTCAACAGCAGGTTGTTTTCTGCCAGCAGCAGGACCTAGGAGAATTGGTTTCAGACTGCACAGAGTTAAAAGTAATTATACAGTGCAGTGACTTATGACTACTTTGTGGTGCTAAAATGTCTTTGTCTGCCCAGATTGTGCAGGATCCAGCAAAGATAGTTCTGGGCATAGAGGCGAGCTCTGTCCTAGGCAATTTAAAACTGAATAGAGAGATGAAAGACTGGTGAGGAAACAGCATGCACCACAGCAGAGGTGGGGCTAGATCTTCTGCATTCTAGTGAATGCTCTGGACACTTGGCCAAAACTGATCCTTTGCACAAACTAGCCCGATTTTTTTTTTTTTTTTTTCCAGCACAGAGTACCAGAAGCGAGGGAAAATGAGGCAAAGACAGTGGGAGCAGGACTTTGCCAGGTATCAGTGGAGAGTGAGCTGTATAGGGAACTGCATCCCAAAACTGCCTGACAAATGCCTTCTAAAAATTGTCTTCTGTTTTTAAAGCCTAGCAGGTTGCTCCATTTTTTCCCTGTCTTTCCTTTTTCCTGGCAGCACAGTACTTTTCTTGTGATATCTTCTTTACTTTCTCACAGCCTGGTCACTCTTGGCACAGGAACGTATTGCTTTGCAGTTCTACCCTCTAATCCCCGATTTCCCCACTTGATCATGTCACTTTAACGCTCCACTGAATCTTTTCCTTTTATTTTCTTATAGTAGCTTTTCCCTCTTTCTACTGTGGTACTAGGGAACGTCCATCGCTGTGTACAAACTCCATCAGGTGTTTTTGGGAGTGTGACCTTTATGAAGGACACAACAGATGCCTCTAATTTTTCCTAGGTGAAAACATACTCAAGGTGAGCTTGGCATCCTGTTTTGAAGGGTGGCCCAACTCATTGCTTGACAAAGAATATGAGAACAGGAGAAATGGTCGTGCTTCCCTCAGATGCTCTCCTAGCCTCCAACAAATTGCAGTGTAGGAACTTTTAAAACAGGATTCCTGTGCATTTACTTCCAGCAGACTTCTCTGCAGCTGTCCAGGCTGAGTGTGGAGGAACAAGCACAGAGCAGTCAGAAAACTGGAGCTGAGTGAGGAGGAGAATCTCTGTGGAATGTGGAATGCTTTACCAAGCTCACTTATTTATACTGTATGCTGCTGGGGCACCAAGATGGTCTTTCACTGTGACATTAGTATATCTGTGCAAATAAGCATGATGGAGCCTATGGTAACAGCTCTGAGATTGGAGTGGAGCTCTTGCAGTGCGGGACCAAGATTCCTGCCTCGGAGTGACCCTGTTGTACTGCAGCATGTGCTGCTCTCCTGAGCTGCCAGTTGTGAGCATGAGCAAATTAATAGGGTGGTGCTTTGCCAAGTTCTATTAGTAGTCTTGAAGCTATGTGTGCTTGTTGAACAGAATTGTATGCACAGCAGATGAACCCATCAGAGAAAAAACGATTCCTTCCAGATCCCTTCTCTCCATCTATGGACTGTTATGAATGTGATATCATTGTTCTGTGCTTATCTGTCTCTTCCCCCCATTCCCTAACTCTGCTCTGAATGGCTTTGGCATTCAAAGCTCATGTGTCCCTACACAAAGCAGAGCAATTACAGCGTGATCTCAATGTGGTTTTCATTACAGCATTAACAAAACATTTCTTATTTATGGGTCTTTCTCGTTGGCAGTTTTTCTAGCTCAGAGAGTGTTCCAGTGTCTTGCTACGTTCCTATCTCCCCACAAAATGGGTTTGAAATAAAAACTTTGCTTGCAGAGTTGTCACAAGGAGTGGCATAAGAGGAGGAGTCAGCCAGGATGAACAGAGATCGTGCTTTGGTAGGCAGTGCAGAGAATTATGGAGGTATTTTGTCTCAGCTGAGGTGACAAAGGGACAATGGAAATGCTCAGGCTCACAATGGCTCAGGGCTACCCATCTCCAGTGGGCTGAGGTACAGAGGAGAACAGCCGCCTTAGCACAGATGTTCCTGAGGGAGTCTTATGTGAGAGCAGCCAGGCTCCCACCCCCAATTTGGTTGTACTGGTCTAATAGACAGGAGTCTTCTCTCCTATAGCAACAGAAGACTAGGTCAAAGCGTTTTCTGAGATGTACTTTAGTTGAACGCAAGTTGTAAATACAGGGATAACAGAAGGAAATTGTTAGTCTGTGATATATGGGAAGTTTGGCAAACAGCTTTTGCAGCCTTTTCTGGACTAAAATATTGCTGATATTGCGAGTCCAACAATCGGCGCTTGGATATAGTGGTGGCAATTTGAAAATGTTGTGCTTTCTTAAAGCCTTCTGTAAGGGATCTTTGCAGTCAGTTTTCAGTATGCCAGTTGGTTCTTGGATGAACCATTAACCAAAGAAAAGGCTGCTAATTTTAGCTTGGTTTTATGGCTAAAAGAAAGTACTACGATCTGTCTTGGTCACCTTCTTTGGGTTTTGGTACCTCTCTTTTATTGAGGTTTGCTCTTTTGTGTTAAAACATCATGCATATATCGAGGCTTTTATTATTATGGTTGGGAAGTACTCCAAGTCCTGGCTTGCCAAAAGGTTACACCCTGCTAATGGCAAAAGAAACTATTCACTAATGCTGGAAATAATAGATTTTACAGGCTACAGATAGTTGTTAAAAGGTGTAGGAATGATGGGTAATGAACTACAGGAATTCGAGCAGTAGAAAGTACCTTGTTGAAAGGGCATCCACAGAAAACAGACATATTTTTGTGAGATGTTTGACCCTTCTCCATTTCTGCACACTGCTCTGAATGGCTTATGCATCAGGACTGACTAGTTTTAGTTGCACATGAGTGCAGTGTCCTGTGGGGGTGTTTTTATACAGTGAGAACCTTATTTTGCTTGATGGAGTGATTAGAGGTGCATAGGTAAGGAGCAAATTGTGCCCACCGCCAGTGGGCGGACTTTCTCAAAAGTGAGGCACTGTAATATTTCCTGAAGCTGTCCAAGCTCTGCCCTTGACTGGTGTCTGAGATACGATCAAGGCCTGGGCATCCTTTTTCTAAAATTGGCAAAGGAGGCAAAGTGATTTCTTCATGGTTACACAGCCGGCTAGCGGCCGAGCCCAGAACAGAAATCACTTGCTGGGCAGCAAAGTCAGCGACATTGAGTCGAGTGCTCTGCCCCCCACTTTCCACAGCTCTTCCACTACTATTGTCAGCTGAGAGGAGTCCAAACCACAAAATTCAGATTTTTGGCACAAGATCTAGGGTTTGGGAGCATTCAGGCCCTTCTCTGACTCCACAGCAATACGGCAAGTTTTTTCTATAGCAGACGAGCTAAGCAGTATTCTTTCAAATGCATCCTGCAGATACAGATGCAATAGCAGATGAGAAGTGTTGTTTTGTTTGGTTTCCCTATGTAAGTTTTCCAGGAAGGAGTCAGATGGCCAGAGTTATGCAAACCAAATGGATCTTCTTTTGTTTAGAGCAAAGGAAAATAGTCACTCATTTTTGTGGTGAAACACAAACATTCTCCAAACAAAATAATCTCTCCCTGTAGCCAGCCTGGCCAGCCATGAGTCCCCTCTTGGGACTCCGAGTCTGATAAACTTTCTAGAGAGGCATAGACTTTAATGTAAGTTGGAGCTGGGAAGGGAGAGAAAGAGAAACAAAAAGCTAATGAGATCTCAGTAAAAGGCCTTGCAAAATTAAGCCAGCTTTTGTTTTAGTGAATGCTGGCATGGAGAATTCTTTGGCCTTTGCTGCCAGTGTTAGCAAAGGAGAAAACAAGACATTGGTCTTCATTCTTTTGGCATGTGTGCACTGAGACAATGTCATAAATTTATGGGAGTTAATGGTATCTTCATAAATCAGGGTGAGAACAGAACAGTAGGGCCAGATTCACCACCACTGCACATCTTCCTTGCTTGTGCAAAGTGGGAAATGCTGCTGGTTTGATTTAGTAACTCCATTGCAAAACTGAGTGCCTGTATATGATGCAAGCCTACCATAAACCCAGTGCCT
The DNA here is from genome assembly GCA_013389945.1 of Fregata magnificens. Lineage (NCBI taxonomy): Eukaryota > Metazoa > Chordata > Aves > Suliformes > Fregatidae > Fregata > Fregata magnificens. The sequence goes on from WAAD01004803.1 coordinate 201,562, forward strand.
GTGCTGTAGGCGATAGGAAGTGAGGGATGTGCATTGTATCACTACATTGCACGCTTTAAATGCCTACTGTCTGTCCGCCTCTCTTTTAATGAGGAAGTAATCTTCCAGATAGGATGGGGCTAGCAAAGGAATACTCTGCTGAAAACATCTGCTCCTCATGTTTAGCGTAGTGGAAATGTTTGTATGTGTTCTTGCACTGAGGCTGTGGGAAAACAGCGATAACATGGTACTTTCTAGGCCAACGGCAGGAGCAGGGATCTAGAGAGATCACAGAAGCTTGAAGACTGCTCTCAGTAGGTAAGCCATGATGCAGAAGCAAAACCCGTCTGTGAAAACCATATGGCTGGCTAAAATGTTTCACTTTCAGTTGTTTGCCTGTGTCAAATAGGCCTTAAAAAATAGCTGCTGTGGGTAACCCAAAAATTCAAGTGTGTATATGTAGGCATGGGATTTGCTGGAAGCGGGAAACATAAGGAAAACTTCAGGGAAGGCTACAACTTTTCACTACCATTTCATTTTTTTTTTAATGGAGTATAAAAAATAAACATTTCCTAACCTGCCTGAGGAAATAATCTTTTATATTGCTGCCAAAGCAAAGAAATACACGGGTATGAAATAGGGATTATAATGTGTGATAGAAATTACTAGAGCAATATTACTGCTTTCTAAAATTTTGTATTCAGCGGAAACCTCTCTTTTAGGAATGTCTGGGAAAGAATACTTGACTTGGGGAGTCCTGCTTCTGCATGAGGGAACAAACTCTTGCACTGTGTATCTCTTATCTTTATGCCTCAGCCACTCCAGTAAAATGTGCTGCATGGCCCTGCTTCTGAGAGAACCCTGCTGAGCTAACCACTGAGAATGGGGCCAGGATCAATAGTGCTCTACTGCTGTTGCCCTAATCGTTATTAGACACCATGCATGTGAACAAATTTATCTCCACAGCCAAGTGAAGAATGAACAAGGCTCACAGCTGATGCAGAAATTACTTTAAAGAAGGATGCCACATTCTCTTTGGCTTGTGTCTCTTCACGGCTTTTCCTCTTTCCACTGGCACCTTAAATGGAATTGTAACTTGCACAAGTTTCCTCAAAAACAAAAGACCAGACAGTCAGAATAGCTCAGCTCTTCATTAGATTGCTAAACGATTTAGTTAAAATTTTATCCTTGCTCCTTTCCATTCCCTGTTGCTGTCAGTGATGTGCTGAACACTGTAACCTTGCTTCCACGGTGCCAGTGTTATGTGTACCCTGGGAAGTCAAGTGCACTATGCCATTGTGAAGAGACTTTAGATGGTTAGGGGCCCCAGGTTTGCTGTGTGTGTTTCAAATACGAAAGCAAGGTGGTGATGAATTGTACACCTGTTTCAGCATGGCCCCATATAATGAAGGTCTCTTCCACCCTGCAGTATATAGAGCTGAGATTCAAGATTTGGATTGAAGATGAGATTTGAAACCTACAGGTTTGAGAGGAGAAGGGAAAGGGATCTGTCAGGAGAGGAGGGGCTTTCAAACAAAATGAAAATTTTAACTGGAAAATTTTAGGAAGCTGGTAATATTTGGTAACAGCTCATTTCAGGTCTATAAGCATCTCTATAGAAGGCCCTAGAGATGGTTGTCAGTACAGCTGGTAGAAAGCTTTCTGATGCAGTGACGTGCTTCTGGAAAATGCTGATTCAGCAGAATCAACCCCTTCTGTAGGAATGTGTGGTTTCCAGTCCAAAAAACCAAAAACCACCCAGCCTGTCTGTCTGGTTTTCTGCCAACCTGCTCGATCTCTAGTCAGCTGGCAAATGGGCTGGGAAGTTCCTTGGGATCCCCATCTCTTCTGTCACCAGAGAGGTGGTATAATGTTCTGATTTAAGTCTACAAAAGAAAAGTATTAGCTGATGTTAATTTTTCCCAGGCAATTGCCTATTGATAGTTTTCCTCACTCCACTAATAAAACCATAGTATAATTTAGGTTGGAAGGTTTAATTTAGGTTCAGACGAGTCTGCCTTGAAGTGCAAAATTTTCCATAATATACAATTTTCTTAACCCAGCTATTTTCAATTATATGTAATCTGTTGCAACTCCATCTGGTCTCCTGTGTAGAGTGGCTGTGATAATTTATTCTGACCATTCAAAAAGCTTTGTATCTTCAGTTTTGTTGTGGCTTGGATGTGTGGCGTGATAGATTTCAACAGCAGGGAGCAGCTGCAGGAATGGCGAGGGTGCTGCGTGCAAGATGTGGGCAACAGGCCGTGCAGGGCCTCTGATTGCCCTGAAGCGTTCAGCTCTGCAGGGGCAGGTAGTCCTCAGTCCTTTTGTAGGAGCGGTGGCACAAAGGGCTTTGTGGAATGGTGTTTCACAGTGAGAACGACGGAGAGCTGTGGCAGCCTGAAAACAAGACAGTTTTCATGAGGGCTCTGCAGAGAAATGAGGAAGGAGGGTCAGCTGCCACATTTCCCCATCTTTCTTGGGGGGTAAATGCGAGGTGTTGAATTTTTTTTTCCTGAGGTGCAGGGTATCTGCTGTTACCTTGTATTTACGCTCTAACTCCATGGGCTAAAATCATGCCTACGGTTACCTCGGAACAACTGCTGTGCAGTAGCTTTTTATCCCTCATACAGTGTTTGAACTTGTTTATGTATCAAAAGTGAGGAAAAACATTATTTAAGCTTGGTCTTTAAGGCCTGTATTACTGACCAGGTAATAAAACCCAATATTTCTTTCTTCCAGATGAGAAGCCTTTTGTAGTGGAAGATACCTACTTACTCTGCCCAGCACCTGTGCTACGAGAAGTTGGCATGTATGTTTTTTCTACGTACTCAAATACTTACTTTGCCTGTGGGAAAATGAGTCTGCGTCATCTCACTCTATCCTGTTGTTCTTACATGCGTCTAATTCTGACATTGTCTCCTGTGCTTGTTGGGTTAATTGGCAGTTGTGCATTGGAGCACAGGGGAGAGAGCACCAGCAGCGTGAATTAACCCATACAAAAGGCTTTTCTGTGCATCAGGAGCCCAGGTTCCAGAGGATATTACCTAGCAGAAGATTGTGGCCTTAGCTGGCCTGACTTGTTTCTCGTGGTTTTTTTCAGGGAAGCAGCTCTCCAAGTCAGTATGAACGATGGTCTGAGCTTCATCTCTAGCTCCGTCATCATCTCCAGCACACACTGTGTAAGTTTTGATTCACGTGCCTAAAATGATTCAGTAGGATGGTGGTACTTAACAACAGATGTTTGTTACACCAGTATTAGGGCTTCCAAGTAAGCTGAGTAAGCCTGGAGTGTGAAGGACCTGCTTCCCTCTTTTAAAGGTGAGCTTGTGAGTGTGGTAGTATAACATTTTGTGTATCATGTGTGCCATAATGTGGGAAAGCTCTCGAGTTTTCAGTAAACCCTTCAGACTCTGTATCTGCTGTGGGATGCAGAGCGGAACAAGACTAGCAGGCAGCGGTCTGGAGGTGGCTATGCCTGCTTGTCCAATGTACAGTGAACAAGAAGCAAGTCTGCTGGCTTCGTTAGCTAGTCTGTTTCCTCTACAGCAATGGTGCTGCTCGTTGTGAAAGGCATATGGCAGTTGTGATCACACCCTTTGTCTGGAAACCAGTATGGTTGCCAAAAAATGTGGGGATTTCTCCACTGAAGCAGCTGGCTTATAGCTGGCTTATAGCTGGCGTCCTACGTTGCCAATAGTGAATTGCTGCACTCAGTCTCTGGTGGAATCAGGCAAAGGATGATGAAACCATTTATAATTATGGTATTGATGAAGATGCTGCTTCTGCTAAGTCATGGCTGTTGGGAATAGAGCATGAAATGACTCGCGCTAGAGGAAGTAGTAGTGGTGTTATTGAGTTCAGAGCAGTCCTTTGTGCTTCAGTGTATTCAGCTTTATTCATCTGCGGGGAGACCTATCTTCTGTACAGGGAATGGTTGAGGCGCTGCTTTGCTTCTCCTGGGTACTGACTTAAACTATTTTTTGGGAAGCCAGAGTACTTTCACCTGAAAGACTTGAAAATCTGTCCACGACCTGCTTTTCTCCCTATCCAGTAAAGGCACATCATGTTTCCATACAGAATAGGTGAAAGGATAAGTTGTATAACATCGGGTTATCGGTAGTCTTCTGTGGCCCGCAAAAGCTGATGCACAAGATGAGAAAAGTCTTTTGTGTCACTTGATCTTGATACTGGTTCAACAAGGACAAGATTGTATGGAGAAACAGTTTTGAGAGCTTACATGAGGGGTTATATTCCAAAACTTACAAAGACTTCCTTATGCCTTAAAATAAGGGAATTTATTTTATTAGTTAACTTTTTGGTTCAAGTTCTCTTTGCTCACTGGCAAAAATGTATTTGCATGTTGTCAGCAAATTACAGGAATATTTTCCTATGTTTTGCTCATATGAGGCAAGACCTGGGGAAGACTTCTTAGAGGAAAATTATTCCTTCCTGATATGCTTTCTTTCGGGGATAGAATTATTATTTCTAGGTTATAGGAGATGAAATAGCCATTCGTTTTCTATTGTTTTAATAGCTGTGAGGAAACTTTCGAAAATGCCTATGCTTCATGGCAGTGCCTACTCCTCTGATGCCTCCAGACTGCGAAATTGGATTTGCAGTGCAGCTAAGCAGCCAGAATTCAAATCCAGATCCTACATCCAAACCTAGATGCAGCCATGTTCAGTGGCTGCTTGGAAAATTATATCGCAGGCTTCACGAGTCAAGAAAGTTTCTCTTGGGTAAACAGGCATTTTGTCTTTGTAGTAGTGTTTATTTTTTTTCAAGTTCTTTTAAAAGATGAAACTGTTTACCGAGACTGCAATCCTCTCTCTAATTAAGGTTACAAGGGCTCCAGTCCTGGAAATACACGTATACAAAATGTGCACCAAATGACTTGTTTAATTGACTTCAGACCTGAAGGTTAGGTCTGTTTGAAAATCTGCAGCCGCAGTGGGACAGTCAGAAAGCTGTGGAATGAAGTGACGGTAAAAAACAGGGCAAAAACTAAGGTTTTCTTCCCTGTATGCAAACTGGCAATCAGTGCTTTGGGTTTCCTCTCGGTGCTGTATTTCAGAAATGATCAGGTTCGGAAAGAGGTCTGGAGTGTCGTCTTCAAAGAGCTTCCCAGATGGCAATCGGCAGTGACTTAACATGGCAGCCCCACACTCGCTTTGGTGCAAATGCCTTGAACCCCAATCTCATTGCTCTCCAGAAATGGCTGTTTAATGGGAGAAGGAACAAAGCAAGCAGCTTGATGGCCTGATAAGCTTTACTATTTCTTTATTTTCTTATGTAGCTCCACAACAAAACCTTCCTGTGCAACATGTAAATAATCTGCAAATATCCCATTTTCCCTATAAACAATATCTGTCCTATTCTATGAACTACCCCATTTCAAGGACTATCTGGAGGTAATCGAGGGAAGAAAATTCAATTAAGAGCATAGCTGAAGCAGACAGCTACATTCCCAACAAGTAAAGACCAAAAAGGAACAGTCAGAAAAGTCAGTCAGTGATGAATGTAGGTATTTGAAGATCAGGACAGATAGAGCCTAGACATTGAACTACCTAATAAGCTTTTTTTTATCACCCTAGCTGGCGAAAATTTTAGTGTAGGTTTTCATGGTAAAGAAATTGGGCCAGTTTCTCATAGGTTAATAGGGCAAAGCTATTTTATACTGGCATAGGTCCTGACCTTTATTTAATATCTAAAGACCCCTAGGAACGAGGCAGCTAAATAAATGTCAGTTTTATTGAGCAGTGAAAACTCTAGAAGAAAGAAAACACTTTTCATCTTAGCCAGAGAGGTTACTTTTTGGAAAGAAACAAGGGATCAAAGCCTTTGCCTTTTCTAGAAGCGCATCACAGCTTCACTGCTGTAACTCAGCAAGGCCCGACTCCTGTGATTGACAGAAGTGAGGAGGGAAGAGCGCGTTGTGTTTTCTAACACCGAGTGCTGGCTGCTGAAAATGGGATACTGGGATTTTTTTGCCTTGCCCAGTGCCGTCATTTTTGTGAAGCTGCCAGTTAAAAGTGCTTTTTGCAGACTATGCTGCCTTCATATTCAAATACTGAATGCGTGGCAGAAAGTGTTCTATGCACTTGTCCCCTTTAGGAAATGTCACTGTTTTGTGTCTCTGAGTGCAATAATGCACATACCTCTCTAGTATAAACTGACTCATTCTGGGAACAGACAGAGCTTTGGCTTGAGCCCATATTGCCTAACCGAAGTAATTATTTGCACTTTTTCCCCTTGAGGTGTAAAATCTACTACAGCATTTCAAGGGGGAGAAAATGTGGGAAGATTAGGAATGAAGGCATATGTAATGACTGACTTAATCTTCCTCTTAGTCTGGGAGACACTGAAATACGTCTCACTTTCCAGTATGAAGTGATACTACTTGTCCAATCTGTCAACACAAAATTAGACCTCACTGTTTGAACACTGGTTGGGGTTTTGGGTTTTTTATTTTGTTTAAAGGAGTCATACGTACAGCTGAAACAGCCTTAGAGCCTCTACCTATGCTTTCAAATCTGGGCACTCTGGAATCCACTTTCCTGGACTGCAAGTGTCCGTTGTGCTTTGCGGGACTTCTCGTTTCCCCTAGCTTTCTGCTTCCTGAAATGTGGCAGGCTTCAAGGTTTGCAGCCCAAAAAAAAAGCGCAAGGGGTGTCAGAAGTTAAACTGTATGGGTTCTGTGGTATTCTGCCTTTTGCTTAATTGCTTTTTTTTTTTCTATTATTGGAGTACAGGCATGACTGTATATGCTTTTATACCTCCTTTTCCAGGGGTCTCAAGGAATTGCTGATCTAGGTTCCCAAAATAAAATTGCCAGAAGTGCTTAAATTTTGTTTTTTAAAGTGAGTCTCCAGGCTTTCCTGGTACTTCACTGCAGTTCTCTCCTCTCTGTTGAAAGGTAATTGATTTTTCATTTAACAAAAGAAAACAGAAGAAGGTGTGGGAGAGACTTGTAAAGATGGTTTTGTTGCAGAGGATCTTTCAGCATTTCCAATTTAAAGTACGTTTTGGGAAGACTTGCAGTCACGTAAAAGTGATTTCAGCTGGATCAGGTGGAGCAAAATCTCCATTTAAAAAAGAATCAAAATTCTTCTCAGTTGGCCCAGTTATTTTCAAGCCTGAGGTATGAAACAGTCTGTAGGAGGTCTTTGGGGATTTTATTTTGTTTTTCTTCCTTGGGATTTTCAATATAAGTTTTTAGAGGCAAGAGAGTTGATCACACATGAGAGGCCCTTTTAAATCCCTTGTGATAAGTATCAGTCCGGAGTTTACCCAGGCACATTAGCCAACACATGAAAGTCCAAGCGCAAGGTCTGTCTGATGCGTAAAGAAGTATCAGTCAGAGCAAAGCTTGACTCCCCGATCTCATTCAGGGGTGGCCTTTAGTTAAAGGTGGAGTTGTCATTTTCTGGAGATGGTAAAAAACATTGACTGTGGCATTGCAGGGACTGCTCGGTTTTCAGAGTACAGTCTTTACCTCAAAGAAGAGTGAAAGAAAGAAAAAAAGATAGAACCAGGTTAGTAGAGAAGAATTTTTTTGTTTTGGTGAATGCGATTCCATCTCCCACCCTTGTGTTAGTTCCTCGGGAATAGTGCTTTTGTTGTGGTTTGTTACCATCCTGGCTTTTCTGCTGGTTTTGGAGGCTCTAAAGTCTAACAGGAAACCTGGCTGGACAATGCTAGATGCCCTCAAGATGATAAAGTATCGGAGCATCTATCTGTCTGTCAGGAGTGCAAAATAAAGGCATGCTGGAGACCAGGGTATTGCACCCACTGCTTTGAGATTATAAAGCAAGCCTACCGCAGTTAATCATGTCCCCACAGGTGGTTAGGGGCTGCAGCATACATTCTCACAGATTCCCAAGTGGTGCAGGGCAAGAAGAGGCGTGTACTTCATGGGGGAAGAAACTGGGAGGGCTGTGTCCTGCTCACCCTCGCAGGGTGCCTGCAGCAGCCCTGGAGAGACAGGCTCAGGAGGCAGGGGCCTGTGTGTCAGTAAGCAGCTCTGTGGACAAAAAGGGGGTTTGCTTGTTGGAGGAATGCAGTGATTTCCATCTATCTGTCAAAAATGGGCCAGACGCAGGAGCTGTTGTGGTTGGGCAAAGCATTTGTTCTAGTAAATTACGGAATGCAGATGAAACCCTCTAGCTTAGGGAAGAACGATAATGCATGTAAATATCAAGCTTGCTTGTGCCCTCTCTGTAGATGGCCAATACTATTTTTCATTCAAAGGTTTTGCTGACTGCACACCCCAGACTGAGGATTACTGGCTGGCTTCTGGTAAAGCCGCTTATAGTGGCTGGGTTTATTTCAGAAGCAAGAGGGTAACACTGTAAATCAGGGGCTGCAGACAGAATTTTAGTCCTGCTCCCCACTAACTTACGTATTACCCAGTTAAACTACGACAGGGCTGTCCTGAGTGTAATTTAGGGTGTTCTTTGGCCCGGGCTATGTGACCACTGGCAGCTACCCCAACAGAACAGGGGAATGGCTGGAATGAGAGTGTTCTTAAGGTTTGGAGTCAGTGTGCTGTTTGTATGCTTAGCTGGGGGATAAGATGCCAGCATCTCCAGTATGACAAAGCTCAGCTGGTTGGAAGTATTTGATGAATTTGTCTCTTGGCTTGCTTGTCTTGCAGTTATTAATTTGCATCTCTGAAGTTGGTTTTTCAATATCTGTACCTTTTAAATAATGTTTTTCTTTCATTTGAAAGTTCCCCGTGGGGGAAGGAATCCCTCCTTTGATACAGAGGGCAATGAGGCTGTGTTGTTACTGCATTACCTAAGCAAGACGAGAGCAAAACCATGCAGGGACATCTAGGTGACCTCTGCTGCTGGCAGAAGGTGCTAAATGGCAGCCCTGAATACTGAAGCCTGCAAAGGCGAGGCATACGTAGGGGCAAGGCATTGCATCTGAAGAAATGTCCTTAAGGCTGTGGCATCGCACTGGCCCAGAAAGAAACTGGGCTTGTTCCTCTCTGTTCTTCTGGACAAGGTAATCTCTTCTCTATAGAATCCAGTGCGGATTTAAAACCCTTCCTCTCTCCAACCCTTGGAATCGGTTGTGACTGCTCGGACTGAGATTCCAGGAGGAGACTACCCTTGAAAGCATTCTTTAGGAGGCTTGTGGATGTATCCTGGGCATCTGTTTAGCAACTGGGTCCTCCTGTTCTGAGTGTCAAGGAGCTATTTTGGTTATAAATAGTGCTTAGTTATCAGAACTTGCCACTATCTGTCTCTGTTGCTCGACTCAAATTAGAGAGAGGCCCCTTCTGGGGGGCAACACCCCCCCGTCCCCTCCCTCCCCCTCCCCCTTCTGCTGATATTCTTACTTGGCCTTTGTACTGCAGTCACAATTACGGATCTGACTTGCTCCTGGTGCTGTGTAACGACAGAAGACAAAGCAGATCCTGCCCCCAAATTGCTACTGTCTAACTCCTCACAGCAAGGCTATTTACTTCAAATGTTATGATGCTCTTGCTGTCAGCCAAGCACTCTCAGCTTTCCAGTGCCTCAGAAAGGCATCATCTCCCAGGGTGGGCTGGGCTGTCTGCTTTGCAGGTAAATGAGGTGCCTTTGTCCTCCGGGACAGAGGTTTCTGCAGTACGGTAGCAGAGGCCAAAAGTACCCAGTAATTGAATAAAGCTGTCAGTGATTACAATAAGGGCTTCAGACACAACTGGACACATTTATGTGGGACTTTAGAGTACATGAACAATATATTTTCACATACCATGAAAGACTGGATTCTTGTTGCTGTGATCGCTTTCCTCTCTCTTAGCTTTTAATACTGGAATTTTTTTAACATGCCTGCATTTACGAAAGAGACATTAAGTCAGGAAAAAAAAGATTAATGTAGCCTCCAGTCCCAGCCTGGAAGCTGACAACTTGCATTGCTACAGGTGTTATCATGTGGTTGCACACTTCCTACCTTTTATCTGACAGACCAGAATATCTTCATTGGGTGGCAAATAATTAACGATGAGAGTTTAAAAAGTAGTTTCATTCTACTGCTGACATCAGTGGACCTTTGATAGTTGAAGGCACCAAGAACTATAGTTTACTCTCTGCTAAACATAAAAAACCCATCTTGTGACAGCAGTAGCATAAGGCATAGGACCACAAATGTAATGGGAACCGAACATCCTCGGCTTCCACTAGTGCTAAGACTTTAAAAAAAAACCAAAACCAAAAAAAAAAAAAAAAAACAAAAACAAAAACAAAAAAAAAAACCAAACAAAATAAAACCACCACAAAATTTCTTCTTCCTCAGCTGTTAGTCTCAGCATACCACCAATTTCATATGCGAAGTTACCCCACATCAGGCTTCAGTGGTATGAACAAAGTGTGCGTTGCTCTCATTTGCACCTGTTAACGCCTGGTGATCGTATGCTGCCGTGGTTTTCCCACTGCTTGAAAAAGATTTAGCAAGTAATGGCTGGTGGAGTTGGGAAGCTCTTAAAAAGGGATTTACTCTTGTTCACGTGTCAGGAGTTTGAAGAACTGAAAGAGGGAGAAAGTGTTAAATGCTGCTTTATGAACATGTACGCATGCAGATGTGCACAGGGCAGGTTGCACACCAAGCATTGTCAGGAAAGGGAATGTGCAATAGAGGAAATAATTTACAAGGCAGCGTTTAGAGGCAGGAAGTCAGTCCTACTCTGCTGACTGGAGAGCTGCTGCCAAGTTCTTCAGTGCAAAAAGAGAGCATCTCGGAGAGAAGCCAGGATGGGAATTAAAATAAGTCTTTCTTTGTTCATTTTCTAAAATTCTCCCAGAAGAGGAAAAACCACTAATGACCTCTTGCACTAGTAACTCTCAGACTGAAAACTGGAAGGGAGGTGAAAACCGCAGGACTGCATTGACAGTGTAAAACAGGTCTTCCTGGGCAGCTCTTGATTGGAAGAGCAAGGAGTATTACTAGGTGATATTCCTAAACTCCCTGTATCGCCTAGTGAGAAACACGTGATGCTTCTTTGCAAGAAGGTGAGACAATGGAGGTACCCACACGGGGGCTGGGAGAACGTTTCTGTGGCAGGATATTAGACTTGCCTTAGACTAGCGTTGATTGAAACTCATTTTTATTTGCCATGTGTATCCAGTTCATAACGGATGTCTTCCCGTGTCATGCCCTGTTCCTTCAGGAGGAGGGCTAGGGGAATTGTGCTTGTAAAAAGGAGCGCTTTTCAGCAGAAAAGGGACATGTTGGGTCAGGGCAGTATGGGAAAGCGACTGCATTTGGGAGGCATGTGCAATGCCTAAACGTGGCTTGCCCTTGTAATCTAGGGTCCTATCCAGTGCCAGTAGATCAGTAGATATCAGCCCCTCCTTACCCGAGATGCTGATGCTCCAAAACCACTCTTGGATGGGAGGATCTCAAGGTGGTTAAGCACACTGCCGGGCAGTTAGCCCCTCCACAGTCCTGGGTAGGGTTTCAGATTTTGGAAACCAGGGGAGAGTTGCTGGCGAGCAGTTGGGCCAAGCCAGTCCTTGGCTGTGGAAAAGGGGCTTCTTGAAACTATACATGTGGAAGTGAATGGATGCAGTGGCTTATTGCACCTGACAGCAGCTTGGGGCAAGAGAAGGTCTTGCATAGGCAGATCAGAGAACTGGTTATCTTCTAATGAAGCAGTTATCTTGGTGGCAACCATTAATAAATGGCTTGGGATGATCAGTGAGGTGACAGGTGGGGAACCGGCCTACCATTCTGGAAAGAAATAGTCCCTCTGGTCTCATGTTTCCAGTTACAGGGGTGCAGGAGCCACTGAAGTCAGTCAGCTAAAAAGGAGAACTCAGTCTCTCAACCTCGACAGGTTTTGCATTGGACAAAAGGAGGTGGGTATTAGCACAGCTGTACTACATCTAGGTATCCCTGTTTTCTTCCTGTGGCTGTTTGAAAGACTGAAGGAATTTGCACCTTTGAGTTAAACAATAGTGGATGGATTTGATCTTTAAATATGGAGAAAGAAGAAGTTAGAAAATCAAGAAAGCACTGCAGGCTTGTAGTAAAAACTAATGGTGCCCTTCACTGAAGTTTTTTTTTGTTCCAAAGGAATGTAATTCAGTGCTAAAGTAGGGTTTTTTCAATTGTGACTTTGTTCTGGGCTGCACAATTAAGGCTCTGCTAGTTATCAGTGTTCCTAAGTCTGCAGGCAATTAAAGTGCATTCACTATTGTATCAATAGAGGCTTTATGAAACTGCAGAGTAAATTTAATGAGCACTTTCCTAGGCCCTTGACCTGTATATTATTAGTTGAGGTATTGCTCTGTGGGAACTCCAGGGCATACGATTTCAGGTTTGTTTCTAAAAGAAATTGCTCTTAAATGCTTTATGCTGCAAATATAATAGGCAGTGAATGTTTTTGCTAACACAGGTCACCCTAAGAGTTAAATGTGCAGAGATTATTTCACTCTAATATTGCTGCATGGGCTGTTTTATAATACCCTTAAGTGTGGTAGGCATATTACAAACAGAATGTTCCTATGGTTTGGAAAGCAGGGATTCACAAGAGAGACCAATAAATTGGGGGTGGGGGCAGAATCACAGAATGGAAGTTTTGAAAAGTTTTGATTTGGAAGCATCAAAATAGTTTGTGGATAGGCAGACTTTTTCCCTGCGACAGTGCTGAAATTAACTACAAAATGTGCTGTAATCTCGGCACACGTGTACGCTTCTAACAGTGAAATCCCATTTAACATTTAAGTCAGAGCACTTTGAAACAGTGTGTTTGAAACAAACTGTTTTATTTTATTGAAATGTTTTTCCGTTGAAAATGTGATTTCAATTTAAACTGAGTTTCAGAAGGAAACTTTTCTCAAACACATCTTGTTGTGTGGGTTCAGGTCATGTTGGTATGCTCTTAACCTTGTCAGACTCATGGCAAGCCGCTTGTTATGGCTTGTGAGGAACTTCTCCTGTTCAGCTTTGGGGGGCTGGGGGGTGGTGGTGAATACATGAGTGTTAGCTCAAGGAAGGTGCTCGTGAGATTTTTTTTTTTTAAAGGCTGCTTAAATGCTACAAATCTTGTAGGCATACACAGAGGCAAGACATTCCAGAGCTGTAGCATGCTGTTTTCCTTCCTTTCCTGCCTCTCAAAGAAGTAAACCCAAATCAAGCCATAAATGGTTGCTGTTATGACAAAGTCTAATTCCACAGAATTTTGTCTGCTATTATTCCAGTTGCTATTCACCTCCTGAAATGGATTTAACATACTTCTTATTAGGGACTGCCTTCAGGCACAAATGGAAACCACAATAACTGCTTAGGTTTCACCTCAAAGGTCTTGTTGTTCAGCTACGAGTGTTGCGGGACAAGAGATGGCTGTTTCGGAATAGGAGCCCCTCAGTACTTCCTCAGTCAAAACAGAAGCATCCACAACCAAACATACACTGTCATGAGGGGGAGCACTCAAGCTGCTGGCATTATTTCAGTGCAAGTGTGTGTGCAGATTGAACCTAAAAAGAGCACTGAAGAGACCTCTGCCTTTGTGCTACATGATTTCAGGTCCGTGATGTCCCGGTCACAAAGCCAAGCCTTGCACACTCACCTCCAGAACAAAATCTGAGGCCTGATCAGATGCTATGACCTCTACCTCTAGGTGTAGGGTGTGAGTGTTAAGATGCTCATCTGTAGTTAGAGTGCTGAAAGCTTGCAGCTAAGAGGCCCTGCTCCCTTTGATCTCTGCTGCTTCCTGCAGCAAGGCTGTTATAATTGTGACACCTGAATTTTGACAATTAACAGGTAACAGCATGACTAGTAGAGACCCGAGCAGATGTTCAGTGGCATGAAGTCTTACCACTATTTTTAGCCTTTGGTTCAGCATAGGTCTCTTGGCGGTGAAATTCAGGGGTCAGGAGCTTTGTATCAGAAACAGTAACGGAAGTTGGAGCATTTTACCAAACCAGATGGGATGTCCCAGGGAGCTAGAAAACCAACAAAGAGGGCCTTTGGGCCTCAGCACCTCTGAACGGGGAGGTGCCTGTCATCTGAAGACTAATGAATCCCAGAACTGGTGGAGAGTGTATATAATTGAAGAGGGAAAGCTCACCAGTCTGCAAGGCTTTGTCATGTTGCATTTTTTCATAAACGATCCCACTGGACCCTATTGTATTTAATGCAGGATCCTAGATGCAATGCCTTACAGGTGAGGCACTAGCCAGGGACTGGACAAACTTGAATTCTACCATTAGTTCTGCCATATCTGCCTTTCAGAAGTCTTGCTAACGCTTCTGCTTAGCTGGAAACGTAAGCGTTTCTTCTGAAGGAAAAGTTCAACTTGTTTTCATAAGCATAAACACAGCAATCAGGGAATTAGAGAATTGTTTTCCCTGAGCAAAGATCCTTCCTTGTAGCAAAGGGAGTAATGATTACTCCTCCTTCCTACCATGTGTTTGCCTGCTCTGTTTGGAGTGTGAACTCTTCGGGACAAGGGTTGTCTTTTGCTCTGGGTTTATAGAGCATGTGGTGAAGTGAGGCTTCACGGGTGTTTATACGGGGCTGTAAAGCAAATAACGTAGGATGCTGGAAAAGTCTTTGTAAGCGGACTCTCATCTCCTTTCAGCTCTGGAAGGAGAGGAGGGAAACAGATCGTTGCCACAGGGGCATCTCATTTCACAGCACAGTAAACTTGGAAACAGGGAGCTGAGAACACCTAGGTCACCTGGGTGACCTAGAATAAGTGTTTCTTGCTCGCATCCACTGCTGAGCTTGGCTCCCACTCAAGCAGCTTCACGTAGATGCCGATCAAAGAGGCTAGCATTGCAGAACAGTGTGTTCAGTGAGTTTTCATTTCCTTTTAGAAATTAGGCCAGATTGTTTCTGTTATTAAAAAAAAAAAATCCTGTGTGTGATAAAATAAATGATAGACATCAGTTTCTGGTGCCGTGATGCAAGAGTCCCCAAGAGGGTTGGGCAGAAATGGAGAGTGTGTCCTTCACAACAAAAGCTGCCTGAGTCTCTCTGGTGTGAAAAGGCAGGGTCATCCTTTGTCTTCTCCTCCCATATTGACTGAAGGACATTAAAACTGTTTCTCCTTTCTCTCCAGGGAGAAAACCTCTGTCAGGTTTTGGATGCTTATTCAAAACTGCAGTCAAGATTTTCATAAAGCTTTTTAAAAGCACTTCACTCATTTTCCTACTACCCCTTCTAGAAGGCTTTCAGCATGTTATTGCTCTTCCTGCTTGGAAAATGTAAAAAAGGACTGGGATACAGGAGACATTCACATCTTCCCTGTCTCTGGAAAGTCATTAACCATGTTTCTCCTGTTTATAAAGCACCTAAGGTTTAGCAGTGATAAGTGTTATTTAAGCTGTTATTACTGTAGAGTCACTCTGAAGTGAGACTTGGTTATATGACTGTCTTCATGCTGCCCTTCCCAATTCTTGGTAGCAGTGCAGATGTTTCTGCACTCCTAGCCCTGAAGCAGTAATGACAGCAGCTTTCCAGCCTGCCCTGGAGGTGACACCATGGGGCTGCATGACAGCCTTAGGTCCTCTGCTGCAGTTAACAGCTGGAAAGGCTCCCACAAGCTCTTCTGCACAGCACAGGGGACTGACAGACCACCTGTAGTCCTGAGAGCAGCTAGCTGGTAGGGCGTATCACTTTTCTTTGCTGGAGTAGTGAGTGCACAACCAGATTAAACAGGGTATTTAGGCTTCCTGCTTTCCAGTGAAGTCTGTAGGAGTTAGGACTAAATGCTTTTACTGAACCCAGCCTTCAAGGCCTACTAAAGCCAAGCGCTTGATGCATGTATTTAACAGAAGTCCATCCCTCTTAGGCACAGCATGAAGTCAGCACGTTTAAACACATGCTTAAAGTTTAAATCCATTTACTGCTGTGGTAACAAGCATGCATACTACCCACCTCCCTCTCCCTATAAATCAACAGTGCATTAATTTGTCAGCCACAGTACATGAGTGCATTTATTAGATGCAACTAGTACTTCATTCATCACTCTGGAACGTCAGTAGTCAAAGCTTTTGAGGGTCCGTGCGCTTTGGGGTTGTTATTCCAGGTTACCTTTCTGGAATGGCTAATGTATGCTGCAAATGCCAGTGCAGTAAAGTGAGAAACTAGGAAATAAAATCTAAACAAAAATAAGAAGATTGGTTTCAGTTTGATTTGTTTTTTCCAAACACGAGAAAAAAGCCCATCTGGTGCATAGTAGCATTTTTTGGAAAACCCTCAGAAATAAGCCATAGTTCCATTGAAATGCCAATGGACTGGTTTATGTTTGTTTATTAACTGATTTATATTTGTTTCCATGTTAGAAGCATCGAGGATGTTTGTGATGAAATAGGGGGCTTAAAATCACAGATTCCGTCTTAGCTGTGTCTCTCTGCATGATGGCATACATGCTTCCTGGGGCAAAAATTTAGGAGCTTGGTCTTAGGCAGCAATCTCAGTAGGCAATAGCAAAAGAACTCTGGAGGATGAGTCATTTCCTCTGCGGCATGACCATCACTGGAGTGGTCATCCCTGCTCCCTGACTGTTAATGGAATGTGCATGCACCTGGTTTATACTAACCTTTTTGTTAGATAGGATCTTCCCAGGGATTGCATGCATGCCTCAAAGGAGTGTGTTCCTTTGTAGGACAGCACCTGTCTGAATGTTTGTGGGTAGATTCATGGAAACAGCCCGTGCCATTTACTGGATCAGACTTTGCCATCCCTCCCCTCTTCTGTCTAGCAGCACCTACAGTCCAAGAGGTGGGCCAGGTTTCTGTCTTGTGACGAAAGGATTCCCCCAGTTGCAGTCTGGCTTCTCGCAGTCCGTAACAGTTCCACAATAATTGCTGAGTGAAAGCCTGCATGTCTGTGTGTACAGATACAGACACCGCCCACCCCCACCTACCTATGTATGAGGAAATGCCTCTAATGTGTCCTGCTTCAGATTTCTTGATATCTTTATATTTTACAATATCTTCCAGAGGTTGTTTTCCATTGTACTTCAACTGCCAGCAATACTTGTAGCATTTTCTTGGCCTTGTTGGACTCTGGCAGGGAAAAGGAGGCTTCAAGGCACAGCTGCCTTGCTTTCTCTATCAGCTTATTTGTTTCAAAGTCTACACAGTAGAGTTTTGACATGTCAAATGTGTAGCATGTTGAAAGGTCATTTAAAGAGCCTGCTCTTTTTCATATTACTGTTTCTTGACACAATAGCAAGGCATTTCAAAATAGTGACTCCAGGCGCCGTTTAGGTCTTCAACAGTTGTCAAGAAGCAAGTTGCCAATGTTTTACACTTAGCATCCTGATGGGTACCTTAGTTGTCTGGCTTTTCTCAGCCATTCAGGTGTAATGGAGTTTTAGGCTGTTGATCTCACTGTGGGTACAAGCACCACCGTTTTATCTTGGTGTAAGTAGTCAAGATGAATCCCTACGGGCAAGTAGCACTGATTTCAGGTAACCGTGTGTATTTAGGGGCTACCCATACTTTGTCTCCATAGATTTTTTTTTTTTAAGGAAAATTCACTAGTTTAGTGTTAAAATTCTCTTTTTTATCTTTAAAATGAACGTTGTTTTCTTGGTCTGAATTGACAGCCTTTATTCAGTAAGTGTTAAACACAGCTCATTGAATTATTCCATGGTTCAGTGTTTCCACGAGCATTTGTATTGTTCTTCCAAATTTTGATTTAAAAAGATAATGGAATGAAACCAGACATTTCAAATGCTTCAGCCCTTTTTAACCAGCTATAAGACTGGGAGAAAGATTTCAAAATGTCAGTGGAACTTTTGCAAACTATTTTAGCAGGCATATTTTCCTTCTTGTTTATTATTCAGCTTGGATAAGTGGCAGTTTCTATCTAAGCAGAGTTCTAGATATTGCACAGGATGATAGCTAAATTCTCGCAGAAACGGGCGAAATAAAGTTAAACCAAAAGCAGAATTCAGGCCACTTTGGATGATTATAGTAGGATTTATTGTGTATATATGCTTTGTCCTGGTCTGACTTGCTAGGGTTTCCTTAAAGCCTAGTTTACAGCAGTGACAGCACAGTCAGAGCAGAGGAAGGTAGGATTTGCAGTTCCTGGTTGAGGGTCTCAGTTTGACACTTTGTAGCTATGGCTGAGCCTGGAAATTCAGTTCATATTTGTCTGGAATATTTTGATGTTTGTTCAAATATAAGAAAAGGAATTAATCCAACCAGAATTTTTTTTTTTTTGAGGGGGGGTGATGGTATTCTGTTTTTGATATCGGAAGAGGGCTTATCCCTGCAGACTTGCCAGGCAACACTGGCTTTAGTGAGAGGCATTACCTGAGTGAGAAATGTAAGAAATCAAAACCTTTTAAGTCCTCTGGACTGTTTTGCTGCTGTGATACGCAGAATACCAGCTGGCCACATCAGCTGCCTTGCAGAGAAACAGATGTGTTAGGGTAATGTAAATTGGTCTTTACAGATTGTCTTGGGGGGGAAAAAAAAAGTAAAAATAAATTCTACTTAAAAAAAAAAAAATCCCCAGAACAAAACAGTTAAGAGGTCACTTTAATTTGTTTTGTATTTTTGCAAATTGATTTTAGAGTATTCATAATGACAAAGTATTTGTTTCAATATAGGGGCAAAATGGGCAGACAACAATTAGACATAAAAAGCCTTACTTCTTCTACAATTTCATAGCAGCAAAGAGTCAGGATCACATTTTCTAAAGCGTTGAGTATCAGCAGGTTCCATTTGCAGATGATGGATGTGACTTCATGCTGTCTGTCTAGAGGAACAGCACCAAACGTACAGCTCCATCTTCTCAAATGAGTTTTCATTTTGTGTTGGGGTCCAAGTTCCATTTCCAGAGATACCCTGGGTGAATTCTACTACTGTGTGGACTACCTCTCTTTTGTTTCCAAGTGGCAAAGATCAGGTTGTCTTGACACAAGTTCTCCAGAAATTCCTTCGACACCAGAAGAGAGTTTGGAAAATGCTCTCAACCAGATTGTTTTTTCCATTACTCTTCCCATCATGGTATGATGGGAGATCATCTGACCATTGAATTATGGTGACTTAAGCAGGGACCCAATTTTCCCATCCTACAGGTCAGTCTGCTCTTGAATGTGTCCTTAATCTGGCATTGTGACCTTGACACTTGGGTGGGGTTTTTTAAATGTCTGGCTCTTACATCAAGAAACATCTCAAACAGGCTCATGTCAGGAGTGCCTGCTTGCTCGTCTCAGAATAGGATATTGGGGAGGAGTGGTATAGGGAAGTTGGCATGCCTCAGGAAGCCAAGAACATCTGGTTTGGGTTAAACCTAAGCAACAAGAAATAATGCACATTTGGTTTTGATTGCTATATTGAGCTGGCTTGTGCAGCAGTTTGCATTGTTAATCGATATCAGAGAATTGCAAATGCCTTTTCAAATGGGAGAATTATCCCAGTTAGAGAGGAAAAGAATCTTCTAGAGTTAATGGCTTCTGATGTGGAAAAACCCTATATGTTGTTGCAATGGTGTGTATGTTCAAAAGTCCTTGAAAAGCTCGTGGTAGAACTACCCTGACTCAGCACTGCTAAGAAGAGCAGGGTGACCTGAGTCGTGGGCCCCTAGAGATCTTGCTGCTTCAAGTTTTCTATTTGGACTAAACTTTATTTCTAACACTGCTTTCAAGTTTGTACTGCAAGAGGGGAAAAGAGTTGCAAAGAAAGGAGAATGCTTAAACTGCAATGAAACATTGTGTGTTCTGAGCTCGTTTTAAATTTTTTTTTTTTTCAGTCTTCACGGTACTCTGAGGAATATTACGTTAATTTTGATCTGAAGTGAAATAAGTGTTTTACATAATTGTGAGGTTCCAAAAATCGAGACAAAACCTATAACACTCTGGGAAGGGAACTAGAGGTCTCAGGCTCTTTGCAATGAGGTGGGGGGGCAGGTGCCACATTTGGATGTATGAGGAGGGAGGAAAACTGCATTTTGTCTGAAAAATAAATGGAGTATGGCAATGGCCTTTGGGATATGTACTTGCCTGGAAGCAGGATGCACAGGTGAGGTACTGTGGAGAGGGGAGTTTTGTGTTAGTGGTGCTCACATGCTCTCTGTGTTTCTTTTCCAGTCAGATGGGACCATCCTGGCAATTGCTTTGCTGATCCTCTTCCTCTTGCTGGCGTTGGTTCTTCTTTGGTGGTTCTGGCCTCTTTGTTGCACCGTGGTAAGTGACAGAAATTGTTAGCACAAAACAGCAATTCAGTGTTGCCTGAATGTAAGAAACAAGTGGGAAGGAGTCAAAGTTTTCCAGTAAGAAAGAGCATAGGACTGGTCATTGAACAAGACAGCATTTCTTCCATTGCTGGCACTGTTTTATGCTTCTATTTCATCTGCCTGACCTTTGGATTATAGCCATGAAATAGCAATGTTGCTAACATACAGACCTTGTCAGGAGCCTTTTAGTCTTATTTATTGGTCACAAAATGGAAATGGTTTGCAGAAATGTATTAGTTGCCATGCCTTTTTAGGAAGGAATGGCTTTTCTGAATTTTCTAACCCCTGTGTCAGTATCTCAGTGCTGGAGGGCTCCTGTAGAAGGGCAGGCATGCTGAACCCAGGCTGGAATCCTTGTTCTGCCTCGGGTACAAGGGAAAGACATTGCTAAGTGTGCAGATTTTTGCAAGATGAACTTTTTTTTCCTGGCTCACCATGTCTGAAAAGCACTTTGAAATATCCAAATGACAGTTTCAGTAGAAGTATGACTATGCTTCACTGAGCATTATCTTTCCTCCGCGCTTTTTCACAAAATGTTCTGCAGAGTTAAAAAGCACAGTCACAGAGGTAATAATTTAAAAAGGCAGACGGAAATCAGGAGAAGGCACGAGAGGAGGAAGAGGTCAAGAGAGGCAAGAAAGAAATCACAGGCCTTGAGACAAGCTTTTCTCTCGCACGTGACCCTGTTGTTTGTCTGCAAGGACCTGTCGTACCTCTGTACATCTCTGCTGATCATCCCCTAGGGCTGCCTCTCCCAATGAAGATCAGGGCAAAGGCTGATTGTTGTGGAACATACAATACAATGAAGCTCTGCACTTGCTCTGGGTCTTGTTTTGCTGCAAACACAGAACAGGAATTAGGGATGTACAAATAGCAGCAGAATTGGAGTCTGGTTTGGGTGACTGGCTGCGTGAAAAGAAGTATCTGAAACATTAAAGACTGCCCAACCTGGCCCCAGTTTCTGGGTCACTATAATTTTTCCTGATTTTAAATCCCTCACCCAGTGTTGTAAATTTGTACCGTGTTGTACCAAACCTACGATCTGGTGCTGAGAGCTGTGGAGCCACAAACTGCAGGAACAATCACATTTGAGGATGAGTCTTTGTGGTGAGATGTATTTCTCTATCCAGAAGAAGAATGGAAATCTCACAGGAAAAATCTTTGTTGTCTATTTCTGGCTGGAAATGCTAGGGGTAAACCGCTTCTTTCACAGTAGTTTGGCACCTCTGTCCTGAGATGAAAACCAGAAGGGAAAAAAATATTTATTTGGACTTTTCAGAACAATAAAAAAATCAGTTCTAAAAATGGACAAAGGATTAGCAGTGTTACGGTAGGTTGCTCAGAGTTACTTTTCTAAACTAGACGGCACGTTCCCAGACAAGTTGGGTCAACTTCTTTGTTGGCGCATCTGCATAGAAGTCAATGGAGATGTGCCCTGTACAGATGTTTACACCGGGATCTGGTGGAGAATTGAGGTGATATAAGGAAAGGCTCTAAGTGATGCTGCCATTTTAAGGTTCTGTTACAGGACAAAGATGAAGCTGATAGGAAAAAGGCATCAATAAAAGCAGCAGGTTATGAAGTAAAGGGAATATGGAGCTATGCGTTGAGAGGGTAGTATGGGTCGGCTGCAGTGGAATGATAGGAGGATAGCGGTCATATAACAGTGTTCTTGAAGTGTGAGAAGTACAGTCCAGATAAGCAAGGCGGTGCAGCAGAGAGAGGGAGTCTCTTGTCCACGTGAAACTTTATAAGTTTAATATTTTCCAGATTTAAATTCTGTACTTAAAAAATTTGTTGTAGATAAAAGCATTTCCTCACCCTCTCTCCTCCTTTACCTCCCACATTCCCTCTTAGCAAGATCTCCAAGTGGGGACTATCTCACCGATATTTTCCAAATGTAAGTCAAACACATCCCTCTACTTGCTGGGAAGATATTCATTCAAGACCCTGTACGAAATCTCTTCCATCTCTCTGGGATGGCAGTCTGGTGTGTTTGGCAGTAGATCAGCAGCTAAGATACCTCACTGTGTATTGCTTACCCAAAGATTCTGTAAAATGAAAGATAAATCCGCAGAGGAGTACCCAGCCTGTTTGGCTTAGGGTAGGGAGAAAGAGAGCAGAGCAGTGTTTATTTACTGGTTTGGTAATGGCACATTAAGGAATGCAGCGTTGTCAGAAGCCCAGAGCGAATTAAGGGCAGAGGAACTGGCTTGCACAACAGACAAGAGAGGCAGGCAAGCACTAACCTCTAATAATCAAACCGCAGACCCAGAGACACTGCTGTGGATTCAAGCCCAGGGACGTTTCAGAGATAATTGTGTATGTGTCCGGGGAAAAAGAAAAAAACACAACAAACTTTTTTTCTTACCAAGTATAAATTTGTTTCTGAGTGACAAGCACATTTCTAAACCCTGAAATTCCTCTTGGCATGCTTTTTAATTAAATAGGAATCATTATTATCCAGCAGTTCTTCAGGAAAGACACCAAGCCAGCTTCATCCCTGGAGTAAATGGACTGAAGTCAATAGGCTTGCTCTGGAGATTTATCTGGAACACAGTATCTCCTTGGCATGCACCCATAAAGAAATGCTCTTTCCAAGTGTATCCAAGTTTATTGGTCTCAGAAGTATTCTGGGATGAAGTCTGGAATTTACCACTCAGTTTACAGTAGATGCAATTGTTGCTTAGTGGATCAGAACAATAATTAGGTCTTTGCTCTGCCTGATACCAGCACAGGCAAAATATCTGTGGGGGGATATTATAAAAGCATGGGAGCCAGGTGCTAACCTTTCAAGGGGTTTCAAGGATGTTTATTCAACAACAACAGAAAACAAAGAAAGATAATTCTGCTAAGCTGACAACCCCAACACTATACACATTAGAAGAATGATGGCAAATACAAAGACATCTATAGCAAGATGACCCTACTTTTCTTGAGCAGAGCATATCTGCAGAACAGCAGATGCTAGATCCTGGCCTCGCTGATGTTAGTGGGCATTTTGCTGTTGCTTCCTGTTCCTCCTCTTTCCTGAACACAGCATAACCTGAAGGAGTCCAAGCGATCATAGTAGTAACTGTGTGTGCAAGAGGCTATTTGGGTGCCCAAGGGTGAAATTGTTCTGGGTAGGAGGCCAACATAAGGCTTAGGTTTAATATTGATGTAAACCAAATACATTTTAATGTAGATGTAAGCCAAATAGATAATAAGCCTCCAAAACCATCTTAAGGAGGGTTTTGCAGGCACATCGTTAGATTGGCTTGGAAATGGAGCTGGTTGAAGTGTTTTGGATGTACAGTGAAGGCATAATTAATACAATAGTTGCAAGGCTTATCTGTGCTGGGACAGTTTCCCTGCGTCAATGTGCAGCACCACACTGAGCAAGTGTCTCCCATAGACACTTAAAATTGGCAGGCTGAGTGAGTGAGTTGTGTTTGGGCCATGCTTTGCACCTGAACAGGATCTGCATGAAAGATTAGCCCTGGCATAGCTGAAGTGGTGGCTACAGTCAGCCTGCCCCGAGCCTTGGGCTGAATCTCAGCTAGGGCAGTCCAGGGGATAAAATGCAGAGGATATGAGTTGAAATATCTCCCTGGTGCAGCTGAGACTCAAAGCATTTCCCCACATGCTCGTACATCCCATCTCCTTACAGTTTTATGAGGTAAACATGAGTCTTTGCCTCCCTTATGCATCCATACAGTGTGGCTTGAGGGGGGAGGGAATGAGAAGCTGGTCTGTGTTAATTGCCCACTTAGAATATATATACACCATCCTACTGATTTTTATACTGCAGCTTTTTTTAAATACAGGGGTGTGGCTGGCATATAAATGAGGTGTCAGTATTTAAGCAACTAGCACCAGTTTTAACTTTAAAGCTGCTTTCTGGAAGGAAGCATGGAAGAACCCAGCAATTTGTTTGGCTCTCAGTCTGTACTGCAGCTGACCAGAAGTTTTGGAAACAAAAAGCTGGAGGGAGAAAATACAGAAAATATATATTAAGACCACATGAAAATCATGGCTAAACTGGAGGAAGAGGAGGGGAGGAAATGCATAGACTTTACAGCAACCCTGAAGAGTCATAAAATTACATGGTGCATGTTGGCTTGATGGAGATTACTCACAAAGGTCCACGAATTCTGATTCCTACCCGCTCCCATGTGCACGAGGCACAGTTTTTCTGCAGTTATGATGATTTTGGGAGAAGAGAGCGCAGGGTCATGAATCATCTGAAACATTATTGAGACAAATCAAGAGAAAGAGAGAATGAGACACAAATGTGCCAGCAGAAATTGCTTGTGGACCCCGCAGCCCCACCTTTGGTTCGGATCTGAGCTGTTGAGGCAAGCACTCCCCTAGTATAATGTGGTACAATTTCACTGAATTTATTTGAGCTTAATGTGGTCTGTAACATCCAAGCTCTGAATCCATGCATGCTGCCACAGATGAGTGTCTTCATTTATGGCACAGTCAATCCAAAACATTTGGAGGTAGTGCTGTTATTGTAGGTTTAAAGTAGTGTAAATACCAGAACCTGACTTTGCAATTGCTGTGCACAAAGGGCATCAGGAGGATAAAGACAGACTTCTTAATCATCCAGAGTACCCACAGCAGGTCACCGCTCCTCTCAGCCTCCTGTCAGTCAGATCAGGATGGTTTAGATATGGATATAATGCTCTATAACTGGCTGTCTTTAAACAGGCTAGCATGGATCCTGAAAATAGCATAGCAGAGGCATTTTGCTTGGGCTAATACCATCAGCTCTACAGCAGCCCAGGTAGAGAAATGGGCTAACAGCACAGTGTGTGTACCAGGCACTGAACTGGGGTGCTTTGATGTGCTGCTGTGATGTGTCATTACCAAAAAGTTAAAGCCAAATTCTCCAAAGTGTCCATCAGGTCTGGGGTGTCCAAACTGAAAGATCTTCATGGAGTTCCCTTTCTGGAAAGTGCTAAGCATTGCCCTCTGAAAGTTAGGAAGGTAGCCATTTGCCTTTAGATGATATGCCTAGACTTCAAATTCCCAAACCATTTTACTTGTTAATGCATTTCCTTAAGGCCAGATCCAAAGGCCAATTGTATTAATCTTGACCAGGTTCAGCACCCTTTGTTCCAGACCACAACAGATACTTAACACAGAGGAGGCACTGTTGTTCTTTGCCCCAGTCCTGCATGGGAAGTAATTAACTCAATAAAAATGACTTCTTCCTTTGTTTTTGCCCTGGTTGCCTCTCACCTCTTCCAAAGAAAGCTGGCTCAGCCCAGCTAAGGAGAAATAGGTCTTTAGGACATAGTCTTACTTAACCAGAAAATTCACTAGTAATCAGTGAGTGAGAGCAAGGGATTCTGCATATAGCTGAAAGTAGCTATGATGTTTTTCTTTAGTCCAGAAAATGAATTTAATTTATATGGTCTTCCAAACAAAGTGGGTCAGACACTTGGAGCAAACCCCACTGATTCTGACCTTGTTTATCTGTGTAAGTGAAATAGCCTAGGAAAAGGAATGACCTTTGCAGGTGCTACATTTTTTTCATGCATTCCCTGGAGAACTGCATGTCAGCCCCATTCAGTTGCAAACTGTACCAGAGTTAATTAAATGGAGGTCTTTTTTCCTCCATGATGTCATTTTTTTCATAAGTGGATGATTTTGACTTGTGCTATGATCTGTATTGAATGTGGTTTGTGCACGTCAGCTTGAAGTCTTGGGTGTAAAACAGCCTTGTCTCCTAGTTTTAATGAGTTAAAATTGAGATTCCTGGATCTGCTTCCAGGCTGACAAGAGAGGTTAACTTGAAAGTGTGTGTTAGCTTTCCTATTGGACTTCATTTACCTCTTACTAGTATGTCTAGGAAGAAGAATGTGTTGTATTGCAGATGAAGAAATAGGGACACGCTCCTGCTTGTATTAGAAACTTTGAAGTGTAGACCAAATCTCCAAGGACTTAATGGGTACTTAGAAGACACGACAGATATGAAACAAATAAAAAGGAAATGTTCCTTTACCCAACTCATAACTAAACCATGAAACTCTGTCACAGGACTTAGAGGAGGTCAAAACTATGTATATGTAAGGGTGGGGGGGAAATGGGTCAGATGAGTCATAGTTAATGCTATAACCCCTCCCTGCTTATTAGGATAGCAAAAATACATATACTGTGTTTTCCAGAAGAGCGAAGGTAAATAAGGACAAAAAAATCTGCTCAGTGAACTGCATGCTCCCTTCCCAAATTTTAGTCCTATTTAGAGGCAAAGTCCTTTATTTCTTATTTTGTACTGTTTTGTCATGTAGCCTTCATTTTAAATGATGATCTGTTTCATCTTAAAGCAGATACACTTCACTGACAAGAAACATATTGCCCTTATTTATCATATAAAACTCCAGGGAGAGTTACTGAGTATGTGCTTGCTGGACACTGTAAACTGGTGGAGTTTTCTGGTCTTCCCAAGATGGAAAACATCCTAGACACATTCCTGGAATATGCGAAATTTGGATTCAACATGTGCTTTCTTATGCCTGAATGGCTACAGAAATTTCAGGGCAACAGAAAACCAGTCCTCTCCAACGTTTTTAAACTTCTAAGAGGTGGCTAATAGTATTCTTCTGCTTTTACACTGAGTTATTCATCAGAAACAGCTGCTTCTCCATGCATCTGTGACATAAGGGTGGGTCAGCTAACAGAGACCTGTGTCAGTCACATGTGTGTTGAGATCTGTGATGAAAGGGGATAGAAAGGCAAAGAATTACTTTACTGTCCTGAATTTTCACAGCTAAGTGTGTAGAAGTGCTGACAACTACTCTCGAAGTTCCTTCCTCTGCCAAGAAAAGCCAGTGGCCACCTCTCCATTCCACAGGCCTTTACTACTTGAAAACAAAAGACCGCACTGTAAGGTTTTTATAGCACGGCAATGACTTATAAACCCTCAGGTGTTCCTCACCTAGCGAGCAAATATGGTTGCTGAACAATCATATTTTTTTTCTTTCAAACACAGGGACAGGAGTTGCAGCAGCAATCACAGAAATGGCTTGGGGTTATCAAAACAATTGCAGCACACATGAACAAACATTTCAGCCTTGCCAAGTGAAACTAGCCTAAGCATTTTGCTTGGCCAAGCATGCTCCCAGCTGATTGCGTTCAGCAGGTCCATGTGTGTCATCTGGCGAGGCAGAGGGAAGGCAAGAGGTGCAGCCCAGAACAAAACATGGTGGACTCGAGTCTTCTGTGCCAGTGTGGGCTGTATTCTCACCGAGTTCCCTGTAATGGCATTTTCTTTCATGTACTTGAGTAATTGTTTCTGGTTGTGCAAAATGAGCAGGTGTAAGGCACTGCCTTTTGGCTCTGGGACCTTGTTATTCCCACTTGGTGCTTGCTTTGCTCACTTGTGTGAGATGGCACAAAGCTCCCATTTGCTTCACTGCCTCCAGTACCCCAGAATGAGGGTCTCGTGCCTATACAGCTGTAACTATAAGAATCCAAAAGGGAGAAGGAAAAGATTTGTACTTTTGTAGAACTTTGAGAGACCTTTTGTGCCTTTGAGACCTGGGCAGCGAGACAGAACATATATTATTTTGTAAGGCTTGAACTTTGAAAGTTCTTACAGGCTCAAAGGCAGAGAAGACTAAACTCTCCCAATCTCTGGACTTGTCCAAACTAACCAATCTTTTTTGCCAACTTACGGGGTGTTCAGTTGCTCTTAGAAGTGCATAGCACTTAAAAATAGAAGGAATCTCTTTTTTTTTTTTTTCCCCCCCCTCTTGGACTGTGCTAGAAAAAACTTGATCTGTTTATAGAAATCCATTTGCGTGTATATGTGTGCATATGTTATGAGAAGGAATGCAAATGTATGAAAAACACAGCCATCTCTTCATTTCCAAGTCTGTAATCTCAAGAGTTTCTAGTGATACTGGCTGAGAAGTTGTGTTTGAATGCTTAGCTGGACCAAATATATTGCACGGATTATCCTGATGTTTCATGCCAATGCAAATGAGAGAAACTCCACTGGAACCCATGATGTTCCACCAAAATAATGTTAGAGGAGGGAATAAGGCTACTTCCAATAGGTATATTTTGGATCAGATATCTGAAATTTCTCAGCGTTGAATGGGTTTGGATTAAGGGGCTTGGTTCAAAAGGAGGTCTGTTGACAAGTGTCATCCCTCACACTGACAAAAATGTATCTGAAAATGTGGCTAGAAAAGTCTTCTGTGTATTTTGGTGCGTTGTACACGCTGTGTCAGTATTTATTGTGTCAAGAGACAGATAAGAGATTATGCTGTCTCCATCTTCTTAAGCCAAGGAGAAGCACTTTGAGTAAACCATGCTGATACCCATGATTTCCTTTCCACAGAGCAGTACCCTGATGCAGACAACTTTTCATCATTTGCTTTCCATCGGAGAAAGAGCTGGTATCCCCCAGAGCTGCAACCACAAGCTAGGAATTGCAGGGTAGACAGAGAGAGATGATGCTGTATCAGACACTCACCAGCTCTGCTAGTCAGCCTGAGCCCCTCTGGGGCATCACCCCTGCTTTCTCCCTAATGAGATCAGTGGCTTTACAGCCACAGCCTGACCCACGGTTCTGCTGTATCAGAAGGAACGATGTTGTGAGCTGGACAGCAGGTGCACCTACCATGCTCCTCAAATGCCATTTCATGCTTCCACATGTGCTTTGTGCTTCTGTGCATATAAACAAAGGCTCAACGTTGATTCCTAAAGCACAAAGATTCTTTGGCGGGGGGTTCCCTGAGAGCACAGTAGGCCACCCAAAAAAAAGCCCTGCTGCCCAGGAACAGGTAGTGGCAGAGCTGTACAGCCGTCATTGCTCTGGGCTGAGATGCAAACAAAGGACTGATCGAGCCCAGATCTCCTCCCTAGCCAGAGGCACATGCTCTTCATTAATGGCCACATTGCATGACTCCGGGTTTGCAGAGGAAAATAAAAACAGTGAGCTCATCAGAGAAGGAAAAACACGAGTGAGAGGAACTGTTGTAAATATTTATATCTTCAGGGCCTTTAATGTGATTGTCATTTTCCCTTTATGCATTTAAACAGCCAAGCTGTTATTGTTTGGGACTGTGATTTTTTTTTTAAGTGTAATTTTTATTCCTACACATCTGTATCCCATGTCTAGGCAGCCTCTATGCCTAATACCCAGTCCTGAGAGGAGCTGAGGACACTCAGTGCTATCTCCACAGGTGCTCCTCACCTCCTCTCAGCACCCTGACAGCATCTGACTCAAGGCCTGGTGTGTAAAGAGCGAGCTGCCTCATCCAGATGGACTTAAAACTACTGGAGAAAATCCATCCCTGGGGCAATTGCATTGACATGACTGGCTGGATTCAATCCGTTAACTGCAATGGCTGTGCATTGGGGTGCGTCTTGTGTAAGGGAGAGATATTTGACGTGCCTGTATGCAACTGCTTTCCCTTTGGAAGGCTCTCTGTTGCTCTTGGAGTGGAGGGCTGTGATAATAGCCAACTGCCTGCCGAGCCCTAGATGCAAACTTTTTGCATGAAATAATAGCCTCACACCCACATAAACTTAAATTGTTTCTATGGAGAATATCCTGGACCAGTCTAAAACCTCACCCTGCTTGCCTTATTAGGAACCCTGGGAGACCCTCAAATGTGTATATATATATCTATATATTTTTTTTAAAGCTTGTGAGAGTGAACTATATTAGCTTGATAATGTGAAAAGCATTTTTCATGAGAGCATCAGGTGGCACAGCCTTCTGGTATAAAGTACGGGCCTGGGAGACAGAGTCTAGGGGTTTATTACTGCTTTGCAATGTCTCCAGGGCATTTTACTTCACTTTGGTTTCACTTTCCAGCCTTTGTTCAGACTGTAAATTATTTGAGGCAGGTTCTGTACACGTGTGCAGTGGCCAGTAGAAGGAGACACTGATTTTAGCATGGTTGTTTAGCTGAAACGGCGATTGCTAGCTGTTGCTTAGAGCCAGTACTGACTATGCCTCCTACTGGGGTTAGGAGGCTGGAGAATCAAAGATACATGACTTTGAATTTGCTGTTACCTCACATAGGGCAGGGGTCACCTAATGAGCAATATGAGTCTGGAGCTGCCATTAGGAAATGTCTATATGGCAGGGCTTTGGGACACCTCCTGTTTCCCCTCTTACTCTCAGTGACTGTGATATCAGTAGTACACATAGCCACCCTGTAATCACGCAGTACTGTAACTGAGTTCAGAGATGTTCACAGTGGCATATCCTGTTGTCTTCTCATTTAGATTTTTTTAAGTGACGTTTGAATTGTGCTAAAGAACAATGTATGGATTTACTATTCTGTTTCTCTTTGATCCTTCTAGATCATCAAAGAGCCACCCCCCCCTCCTGCAGAAGACAGTGAGGTGAGTAACACCAACAACGTGATTTCCTCAGTGTTTAGGACAAGATTTTGTTCAGTCTCCTCACAAGAGGTTGTGGTTCTGCTGCACGGCAGAGTGTGGACCATTTAAACCTTTTGTGCTCAACTTTGTAGCCTTAAAGTCAATAGTGGTTTAGCTAAACAAGGGGCTTTTTAACTGATATCTGCCATGTGTGTTTCACTCTGCTCACTTTCCTTTCTACAGAGGTAGAGATGTGTGTTTTATTTATTTAAGAGTGACTGTAGATCTATATATACAGTAACTCTACGGAGCAGGTAGGGAAGCAGGACAGAGGCTGACAATACTTCCACTTGGTCAGAACAGCACTACCACGTTAGGCTGTGATTCACAAAAAAGGACAGCTCTTAAGTGTATGTTTAACTTTGAAGTTAATGGAACCTAAACATATGCTTAACTGCCTTCCTGGAATGGCGCAGCAATGATTTTGATGGTTTAGCCTATATAACTGCTCTTGGCAGCTGAGCGGTAACTCACAATGCTGATCCCTCGGACTACAGTTGCTGTGAGCGAAGGCAGCCCACAGTCTTTGCAATGTGCCTGAAGACAGCAGACCAGATTCTGAGCAGATGTAAAACCCCAGTAAAATTGTCTTGACATCAGAAGAGTTGCAGTAGCCAGGGAAGTTTTAATGGAGAGAAACAATAAAGCAACATTAACACCTTCATCTTAATTCTGCTTACCCTTTTTAGGTGAATCTAGCAACAAACAGTTTAAAGTTATGTCACCATTACTTAATTAGTAGACTCTGCCTAGAAACATGCCCAGTTTTTCATCTGCCTCTTTCCATGTCCTTCTGCTTTCAGCATGCAATGAATCTCTTCTTTGCTTTCACTGTTTTGCACATGGGATTTCATTGAAAAGTCACTGGGCTGTGTTCAGGGTGCATTGATGTCAATGGGAGTTTTTTCCATTGACTTCACTGGGGTTTGGATCAGTTCCTCTTAACTATGCAAGTCAGAGAAGACTTAGATCTATGCTTAGAGTGATTTGGTTGGTTAGTTCGCCTTACTTTTTGCAGCTGGAGACAAATTCATTGCCTGCTTCAGCTTGCAAGTGGAAAAGCTTGCTGAAATGATCCTCTCTGTGCTCTCCATAAAGTCTGGCCCAGTGAGTGTGCTCTGTGCCAAGGCAGACAGACACCCTTAAAGCTCGGTCCTCTGCAACACTACAGAGGTGGAATCCAACCTAGCTTCTGCCTGCACTGAGCACAGAGAAATAGTTCAGGGCAGCTAGAGCCAAGGCCGGTACTAGAACGCCCATCTCGGTGGCACTTCAAAACAAGCCCGAAGCAAAACTCCAAATCTGAACATTCCTGGACCCAAGGGAGAGTTGCATTTGGATCCAGTGCTCCCCATGTGTCTATATGCGGGCATCTGGTCTGTTTTCCTAAGCAGACATTTTTGTTTGGTCTGTATGTAAATCCATTAGCTTTGTTAGCTTCTATCCTCTGAATGAAAAGGAAAATACTAACCTACAATTGCACATGCTCTGTTCTGCATCACACATGCCTCCAAGCCAAGGGATTCAATTGCTGAAATTAATTAAAATACATCATTCTGGAATGCTGGCTCACTGGCCAAGGACTGGAAGGGGAAATTACATCTCTGTGCTAAGAGGGAAGGCGTGCTTCACGTACAAGGAAGCCTTTTATCAAACCAGTAAGTGCTGCAAAAGCAGACCAGTTGCCTCAAAATAAACTAGTTGCAGCAGATGAGTTACGTTTGCCTCCGGTTAAGTTTAGTTAAGCTGGTGTAAAAATATTTCTGGACATGTTATATTTTCTCTTGGCCCTGATTCTGACAGAGAGGAACAGTCTGTGCAGCTCTTTGGATGAAACAGTCCTCAATTCATCTGTCTGCTTCACAGCTTTCCTTTAGCAATGTATTCGCCACTGGCTTTTTATTTTAAACTAACCTGGTCTTGTACTGTGGAGAACATGGGGCAAATCTTCTTTGTATAAAAGCAGAATGTTGTGCTGCTTGCTCCCTGTAGATGATGGCTTTAAATGTAGACTTGTCCAGGCTCTGTTGTACCCAGAGTAGGGCACTGCACAGTGCCTGAAAAATTGCATTAACTCGTACCTGTAGTTTACCTGCTTCCTCGTAAATACAAGAGGAGATCTGTACAATCTTTTGGCTATTATTCTTTCTGTTTTGGGACCCTGGGATGGGGGGGCTTTGGTTACAAGAATGTGCCAACATTGTAGGGACTAGTCTAATGGTATAATTTCACACGTACTTTCCACCAGAGCACATCCCCTAAGCTCAATACTCAGTTATCCTACAGCCATCTTATATAATTAGCAGCCAAAGGTTTCTTAAAAAGGAAAATATAGTTTATACGATTTTAGAAACTGTATAGCATCAGAGCAGTGCTCAAAAATAAGTAAGGCTTGAAGCTGTGACTTCTACTATGCATTTTTTCCCAGACAGAAGAGCTTCCCGCTAGTGGAAAAATAGCAGAAGCTCTGAAAAGATGCATTTCATTGGTCCCATTTACTCTTATAGAGCCTGGTCCACAGAATGGGATTGGCAGTAGTATGATGCTTTCACAGAAGGTTGGATACTCCAGATTTTCTACTTTGCTCAAAAGAAATAGAAGATGGCATTGATTTTCTGCAATCCAGTTTTTCTTACGTGTTGCAGATAGCTTTCTTCCTTGCAGAAAACCTAGCAACTGCTCGTCTCCAGCATGAAAGAGTGCTAATCCCTTAAGCAGCAGCATTACAGTTACAGTAAGATTTTTTTTTTTCCTTCTCCCAAAAATCTTGGCAAAAATAGACAAGAGGAATTCTTGCATCAGCAGATTTGGGAGCTGAGGCCCATATGTCTTCGCACTGCAAGGAGAATGCATTATACTGTAACAATGAAGGGAAAGTAGCATTGCTGTCAAACCCGCCAAAGGTTTTATTGAACTCTACTTTAAAGGCCTTTTGAGACATATTGGAGACATGCTCACTGTTGGTGAAGGAAATCATTATTGGCTAGAAACTTTCAATTAATTCATTCAGAAATTGCAAATGTCGTCAACTTACCACTGTGCTCCTCAGACAACGCAGGATACTGGAGGAGGTTAAGCCCAGATGAAGGACAGATGGTTTTACTTACAGCCAGGAAAGATTGAGTTAATGCCAGTCGGAAGAGGTGAATGCCTCGGAGCCAGTGAGCACCTTTCTGGCCCATGATTAGTCATTGATGGTGGATCAAAACCACATTCTTCTACGTCCAGTGGATAGGAAGGCTTTTTCTAGCCCTGTTGGAGGAAGACACAGCTGCTTTTATTCATGTGTCCCATCACCTTCAGGCTGGGCTTATTGGAACAACTCTTACTCAACTCAGACCAGAAGCTTACCACGAAGCTGAAGCTGGTTCTCACTGTAGCAACCCATCTTCTACGTCAAAAAAACCCAACTTGCAGGGCTCTGCAACTTCCAACAATTTTCTATTCACTACCTGACCCATGCCAGAGGTCTGCGGCTAGTCAGTCCCACGGAAGGACAGACTCTGATTGCAGTCAGGGGATGCATAAACTGGAGCCCTCCAAAGTATCCCCAAGAGGCACACTCTCTTCTCATTCCCTCCTTGCCCTGTAAACAGAGACCAGGCAATGTTAAAATATACTGCTGTATCTTCGTTTTCTGTCATGGCAACACTTTCTTCCGCAGAAGGGATTCAGGGACACAGTTCCCTGAAGTGTGGCAAAACCAGGCAGGAGATCTACCAGATGACCACAGCGTGGCCTTTCCTCATCACTCAGACCCATTTTTTCCATGCTGCTCTATCACCCAAGCTCCACAGTCACCCTGGCATGGCATCAGAGCCAAGCCACCAACCAGCCTGTAATTGGATAATTCTTATGTCTGTTGTCATCTTACCCACATACACCAAAGCAAACTCACACAAGAAAGTCCTGGAGAGAAA
The DNA here is from genome assembly GCA_013389945.1 of Fregata magnificens. Classification (NCBI taxonomy): domain Eukaryota; kingdom Metazoa; phylum Chordata; class Aves; order Suliformes; family Fregatidae; genus Fregata; species Fregata magnificens. Next base: position 236,064 of record WAAD01004803.1, read on the forward strand.
GGACCGTTCAGCAGCACAGGCATGAGATGCTGAAGGGTAATTATCACTGTCATGGGAGGCCAGCACGAAAAGGAGGAATTTAACTCACTGCATGGCAGCTATTGCTAAGCCAATGGATGAAACCACCTGTTCAGCTTGAACCAGTTTGACCTTTATGAACTAATGTCTGTCTTCCACAGCTGAACATTTATGAGGCCAGAGAATGGCTAACAGGGATTCATTTGCTTGAGGAGCTGCTTGCACCCTCACTTATTGGTGTTTATTAATCTTTTCCCAATTGTTTTCCTCTTTATTCCTGAAAAGCCTTGCTGGGGAGATAGCAAAATAAGCTCCAGAGAAAGGATCCGATAAGAATTTTTTGTAGACACCAAGGCAGGAAATGTATTCTGTTATTCCTGAAATAAAGCCAGGTCACAGTGGTGTGCCAGCGCTTTTCCTTCCCCTTTTACAGTGAGTTGCAGAAATATGGGAGGAGGAGAAAAGGAACCTTTCAAGAGACAGGCATTTAAAAGAAAAAGACTTGGGATGTTATTGGCAACAGATGAGGTGTAGGTATTACACCATGAAGGTGTGGAGTTTTTACAGCCAAATTTCATGTGAAATATCCGGGCAGGTCCAGCACAGCAAACTCTCTTAGTGTCGAGGCTGTGAAAGTTGGGTTTAATCGCACCACAGTTGCAATGGGAGCGCCAGTGTTAATTCCCTTGACCTTATAAGACCTTATTTCATCTTCCTGTAGCTTAGTGTCTGAGCTATAGAGTGGGAATAACTCAAGATCCTTTCTCCTTCATCTTCGTCAAAACGGGGGTTCTTTGTTAACTGCGTGCATGCAGTGTTTTGCACTTGGAGGATGTAACTTCAGGCAGGATCTTTAAGAATCTGTACCATAGATAAACTAGGAGTTTCTGTGATCAGTAAGACCAACAAAGGCTGGTTTTCTAAGCATTTATGTCTTCAAGCATAAGCTTATATATGGATTTTTTTGGTGCCTCATGAGAGTTGAGGTCTTTCTTCAGCCTGCTCCTTTGTAGAGCACCAGTAGAACATTTTCTCTTAGATGCTCTTGTGACCGGTGAGTGCTTTCTGACAGTAGTTTGCAGGCTTGGGCCAATGACAGGCAAAGGTATGAGAAAAACCAAAGCAGTGAGTTTATGCAGTTGTGATTTAGACGCCTGGCAGAGTATAACGTGACAAGCAAACACAGCAGGGAGCAAATGTTTCTTGAGAAGCGAGCAAGGTGTCCTCAAAGTGTAACAATGCCTCTGCATCTGAGAGGTGGCCATGCAATTTGGAAATGAGTTCGGCGTTGGGAGAAAAAGGAGGCAGTAAGATGCCACAAGCCTTGAGGACAGCGTATTCACCTCCGTGTTTCCTCAGCTGTAAAATTAGATGATAACATCTCTTACTCAGAGGAATGATTGTCCTGTCGTGTCTTACAGCGCTTTGTGCAGGCAGAGCTCTCTATAAATGCTAAATTATTACAAGATTCAGGCATTGCAGAGACAACTGTGAAAATAATTATAAGGGTGGGGAGAGGGGTAAGTTGTCCAAACTTTTTTTATATCTGGCCAAATTTAGTTTGAATTCTTACCCTGAGTGGTTCAGATGTCCCTAGCGGAGCCTGAATTATCCTTGTGTTACCCACAGATGAGGTTCCCTCAGGTCAGTGTCAAAGTATACAGAGCCCAGCATGGACTCCGAGATAAACACAGATCTTTGTTTTCTGAAAACCAGCAGTTATGAATCTGGATCTCTGACTGTGAAATGTAGCTCTGTCCTGCTTCTTATTTTTTAAAAGAAACTCTAGCTCCATCTAAAGCAGATTTTGGGGGTGGAAAGATGCCAAGTTCTGTACAGTCAATTTCCAGCATCCTTAAATGCACTTGAATTTTCCGGCGCTGTTTTTTATACTGCTGCTGGGTCAGAGCTGAAGTTCCTTATGCAGTTCTTCCTCAGGCAAAAACCCCATCATAGCTAAGTGTAGAAAAATATGGGCAAAACTGAGCCATGACGTGAGCATTCAGCCCTGTTTTATTGGCTCAGACCTTGTGAATGGGGCAGTGAGCTAGGATGCTGGACATGGGGATTGTATGCCTCTTCCTTCTTGTTTTCCTGCTGTCTCCCTACGTTGACCCCCAAGTTTCCAGTTGCTTTCCTTTAGCTATTCACGTGTGTTGTGAGCACATTTGCCAAGCGTGTAGGACATCACTGGTGGGGTTTTTTTTTGCTTGTATTGCAAAACCTCCCATGCCCTTTAAAACATGTAAACAGACTCATCCTGAAGAAAGCTTGTGACTCCTTTGTTTTTCAAGTGTCCACTGTTGTCTTTTTGTGCGTGTGCTGTTTCTGTTGTTGTTCTGGCAGAAACACTCCTATCTTAGATTGAAGTGACTTGCAGGGCTTTTAAGGGCTTGTGGGGAAGATTTCCTAAACCTTGGTATTTCCTGTTGTGAGAAGTCCAGTCTGTGCTAAACTGAAGAGAGAGAGAAAAAGAATTGCTGAAGGAAAATATTTAGATGGCTTTGATTCCAGTTTTTTAAAAAAGTCCTCATGGAAAACTTCATGCGGAGATATTAAGTTCTTAGGTTGTAGCAAAGAGCCTCAGCACCTCTAACGCAGAGCGAGAGAAAGAGGTCAGCTATGAAGGAGAGGAACCTTGTATTTATGACTCAATTGTTCGCTCTTCCTTTAGATCAGGACAAATTTTGCAGCCGAATTTATGTGTATTTTGAAAAACAGAAATGCTTTTGTTTGACGTGAAAAGCATAGTTTGTCTTGGATTTTTTCCCCCAGTTTTTCAGTTTTCCTACTGGGGAGTTCAATTTCAAAGTATTTTTGGCTTTTCCAGTTTTGGAAAGCTCCTAAGTTTTGGAGTTTTGCCAAATCCCTGTGAAAAATTAAAGAAAGAAAAAAGAGAGAGGGACCATTTTTCATTTCTCTCCACATTTTTCACAGGAAATACTTCACGTTTTTGATGAACTCTGCTTTTCTGCTTTGCCAGTTCACAGCCTGAACTGTAGAAATTAAAGGGAAAGGCACTATATAGGTCAGAGCATATGTGGAGTTGTTATATAGTGCAACAAAGAATATAGAATATATAGAATACACTCGCTAGAACTTTAGCTAGACTCATTTTAAATAAACTTTAGGAGATTTTCTTGATTTGTTAATTTGACTGTATCTGAAAGTTGTCGTGAAGGTCATGGTCCTGAACATGTTTAACTTTGTGTTTGGTGATGTACCATCCGTTTCTGCCTGCAGTATGTAAGGGTAGAACACGTTCAAATTTGTACAGAATTTAAGTCTAATTTTTCATACAGGGCCTGACTTTTTGCTGGCATAAGCCCATGAAAATCACTGAAGCTACATGGACTTCCATGGGCAGTCTCCCCAGCAGAGGCAGAAGTTCATTATAGGAGCTAATTCCATTCTTGTAACTTTTCCATTAGACTTTTCCATCCTATTACACTTGGCCAGCTCATCTCAAAAAAACCTCATCTCCATGTTGGGCATTCACGCTGGGGTTCTTTCCAAGTGTACTCCTAATTTGCCTTCACTCAGGAGCAAATCTGACTTGCTTGCTTTCTTGCTTTTCCCCCCATTCCGTCAAATCTGAACTACAATACAGTGATTTATCTGGGCCCTAGAGGGTTCCTCCAGCATGGGGAGCCATGAGTTGGGGAACACTCCTCAGAGCAGCAGCTGTTCTCTCCCTAATCACAGGCATAAGTGAAGGGATGGCAAAGAGGTAGGTCGCTGCTACCATCACTCGTGGCTAGCATATCAGCCAGACTTATAGCCAAGACCCCAGCTCTTGAGCTACGCTGAGTACTATTTTGGTGGCTGCTTCAATGATTTTGCAACTTGGAAACAATTTACTTCCCTGAATTTAAAGGTGATGAAAGATAGAGTCTCCTTGGATTAAAAAAAAAAAAGGCAAAAATCACATTCTTGCTGGAGCTGGACCGTACCTTTCAAGTGGTGGTGGTGTTTATATCATGAAACATTTTCTTTTCATGAGTGTGCATCCTCTGGAAAATAACCAGTGAGAGACCAGAACCTTGATTGCACTGGCTCTAGCAGGCTCGAAGGACCACATAGCCTGTGCCTGTTTATTCCTTTCCATCTCTACTCATGCTTCCTAACAGTGCAACCCCTTCCTTCTGTTTTGTAGGAGGAAGATGATGATGGTCTTCCAAAGAAGAAATGGCCAACAGTAGATGCCTCTTATTATGGTGGAAGAGGAGTTGGCGGCATCAAACGAATGGAGGTAATTACATACGAGTTCATGTATCAGAAGATCTTATTTGTGAACTGAGCTGTGATATCCCCCTGCAATTTACCCAGAAAGAAATTCAGGAAATAGACACAAACTTCTTTAAGCTTTTTTTTTTTTGTACATCTGAGCCCAGATCATTTTTTATATAGGAATATTTGAGAGCCAAACATAGATTCCTCAAGTTGGGGACCATCTTTTTCCTTTACTACAGTAAGATCCTGGTCCATGCCTGGGATACAGGGACAGTGTTGCCGTACAAATTACAAGGAAATATTTTTTAGTTTTTCAGAAAACCTTCCCCATACCCACAGTCCTTAAAAATCACAAAGAAGGAGAAGTTCAAAGTTTGGGCTCTATTCTAGAAACAAGCTTCACAGCCTGTGCCTCGCTCTTCACCTTGGATTTGGACACTGGGAAAATATGGACCAGGATCTAGTTATTACAGCAGGGATGTAACTCTCTACAGCAGCTGCTATTGTAATATGCCCTGATGCCATCTTTTCAGGTGCGCTGGGGAGAAAAGGGCTCCACAGAAGAAGGCGCTAAGTTAGAGAAAGCCAAGAATGCCAGAGTCAAGATGCCAGAACAGGAATACGAGTTCCCTGAACCCAGGAACCTTGTGAACAACATGCGCAGGCCTTCCTCTCCTCGGAAGTGGTACTCTCCGATCAAGGTAAGTCCGGTCCAGCGTTGTACTGCATAGGATGTTTCCAGGAGATCTGTATTAAGTGTTTTCACATCACATTCAAGGCTAAGATGTAGAACTGTCCACAAACGTGTGTTCTCAAGATGCTGCTAGACTAGCTGTGCATGAGGGAGTCCCACTGGACATGTGCCAAGGGAGGTGAGGTAGAAAGGAGCTAAATGGAGCAATGGGAATTTCCCACCAGGTTGATCAGGTTTTCGGGTTGCATTGCTTTCTTAGACCAGAGTAGGATCCTGATTGCTTCCGGTGGTGTAGCTAGCTTCTATAAAGTGCTTACAAACTCGACTGCGCTTCCAAGGGCAGGCCCTTTAGTCCTGTGGTGGGTTGACCCTGGCTGGGCGCCAGGTGCCCACCAAAGCTGCTCTATCACTCCCCTCCTCAGCTGGACAGGGGAGAGAAAATATAACAAAAGGCTCGTGGGTTGAGATAAGGACAGGGAGAGGTCACTCACCAATTACTGTCATGGGCAAAACAGACTCAATTTGGGGAAATTACTTTAATTGATTACCAATTAAATCAGGGTAGGATAATGAGAAATAAAACCAAATCTTAAAAAAAACACTTTCCCCCCACCCCTCCCTTCTTCCCAGGCTTAACTTCACTCGCGATTTTTCTCTACCTCCTCCCCACCAGCGGCACAGGGGGACGGGGAATGGGGGTTGCGGTCAGTTCATCACACGTTGTTTCTGCCACTCCTTCCTCCTCAGGGGTTGAACTCCTCACACTCTTCCCCTGCTCCAGCGTGGGGTCCCTCCCACATGAGACAGTCCTCCATGAACTTCTCCAATGTGAGTCCTCCCCACGGGCTACAGTTCTTCATGAACTGCTCCAGCGTGGGTCCCTTCCATGGGGTGCAGTCCCTCAGGAACAGACTGCTCCAGCGTGGGTCCCCCGTGGGGTCACAAGTCCTGCCAGCAAACCTGCTCCAGCGTGGGCTCCTCTCTCCATGGGGCCACAGGTCCTGCCAGGAGCCTGCTCCAGCGCAGGCTTCCCACGGGGTCACAGCCTCCTTCGGGCATCCACCTGCTCCAGCGTGGGGTCCTCCACGGGCTGCAGGGGGATACCTGCTCCACCATGGACCTCCATGGGCTGCAGGGGGACAGCCTGCCTCACCATGGTCTTCACCACAGGCTGCAGGGGAATCTCTGCTCCGGCGCCTGGAGCACCTCCTCCCCCTCCTTCTTCCCTGACCTTGGCATCTGCAGAATTGTTTCTGTCACGTATTCTCACTCCTCTCTTTGGCTGCAGTTGCGCAGATTTTCTTTACCCCTCCTTAAATATGTTATCCCAGAGGTGCTACCACCGTCGCTGATGGGCTCGGCCTTGGCCGGTGGCAGGTCCGTCTTGGAGCCGGCTGGCATTGGCTCTATCGGACATAAGGGAAGCCTCTAGCAGCTTCTCACAGAAGCCACCCCTGTAGCCTACCCACTACCAAAACCTTGCCACGCAAACCCAATACAAGTCCACACTGCATATTCCCTGAGACGTAGGGAATAAATAGCATCCTCTTTCCTTAGAAAGAGGGGGGAAAATAGGAAGAAAATTGCTGCTAAATGTCACCAGGGAGAGTTTGTCCTCAGCAGATCAAGGATTGCAGTGCAGCAGATGGATGTCTGCCAGCAGGCATGGGTCACAGGGCCAGGCTTGCTGCAGGGCAGCATGCTCGCCTCACAAGGAGGGGATGCCCTGCAAGAAGTGTTTGGCTGAATTAGAGTGCCTCAGATGTGGAAGGTCAAATTCACACTGATATCAGGTCACATGCAATGCAAAGCTGCACAACACTCACCCACAGGAACTGGGAACGCTCTCCTTCTCTGCCATCTGTCCCAAGGGCAGGCAGCTGTTCTTCAGTTTGTCTTCACTAATACAAATGGTTGGCAGTGTACAAAATGGAAACAAGCAAGCAACTGAATACTTCACTGAAGCAAAACTCTTCGTTGCACATGTGAACGCTTCTCAGGGATTAAGAGAAACAAACCACACAAAACAGATATTAGTCGCATCATCCAGGGCGTGGTATGAGGGCACTCCAATGTCAGAAAGCCAACCTTTTGCATTCAGGACAAATTAAGCTGTCCTCAGGAAAGGAGGACAGCTTAACTACTGTAGATCTACTCTAATGAAAAGGAAAAAAGAAATAATCCCGCATTCCTATTTTTCAGGTTTAACTCTTGGGAAATGCTAATACCCTTCTCGTGTCTTTTCAGCCAGGGGCTATTTGTAGCAGCACTGTAGTTATCTGTCTCAAAAAAGACTGAAAATGCCCAATTCATATCCAAGTGCAAACCTTGCACCACTGGAGCCTGGATCTCATTTTGAAGGGTGGAGATGCTGGTTAGGGTCTTAGAAACCCTTTGCAGGCAATTTATCTGCAAGCAGTCTGTAAAGGGGGTGTATGTAACAAATGTAGTAAACCTTTTGGTGTGTAGAGCTCACCTTAAACTTGATGCTGGGGAGTGGGGAAGTGCCTCACTGCTGGAAATTAGAGGGTTTATTCTCCTGTTTTCTTCCTCCTCAGTAGCAGTCAATCTAGTCAGACATATTCTATTAGCCAAGTTATTGCAATGCAGATATATTACACTGCAGTATACCCAGGCTTCCCTGCATTGTAACTTTTTACTGCTCGGCTCCAAGCAATGCCCAGAGGAATTTGGGCAAGTCATGTGTTTTGGCTTTCCTCAGCCATTGATCTTGCAGCTGGTTCAAATCCAGTGATGGGAATGGCAAGGATGCACAAGGGAGTAAGAGTGGTTTCCGGAGGATACGGAAATGTCAGCGTCTTTGAAAATTTGGTCCAATGCCCTCTGTCTTTTCCCCCTTAAAGATTATCATCTAATAAACGTAGCCTACCAACAAGTCATTTGCAATTGTGTTATAATGGCTTCAACATGTGTTCACGAAGGTTATTCATTCCCTCAGTGGGACAGGTTAGAGAGTTGACTGCTTTCAGTTCAGAGTGGGGAATGCAGTAAGCACCACCCCGTATAGCTGCTCCTTTGTTCATAAATGCATTGCATTGTCATTTTGCATCAGTGCAAAGCATTTGTAAAACACACTCATCCCGTCTGGGAGATTTTTTGCTCCTACTGTGTGCTCATGGAAATGACCTCATCCAGCTGAGAGACGCAGCTCGGTTGCTTTTTGCGTGCTGCAGTCAGAAGGGTTCACAACACACAAAGCTATACTCTAACCACTGCAGAGCTGACACAAACACTGATTTTGGCACAAAGAGCCCTGAATACATGCTCAGGCAGCTGGAATCCATGTGGGTGCAACTACCTGAGATCATTAGTTGAGAGCTGGGTCCTTTCCCATAGAAGATACTGTTGAGTTTCTCCCCTCTTCCTTCACCAGTTCCCACTGTTGGATTACAGCCTCAGGAGACTTTCAGTTAATTTTCAGAGTTTATTCGGCATGGTAGGAAATCAGTTCTGAACAAAGGAGTCAAGTTTGCAGATCTGTGTCCCAGCTGGAAATTCTCCGAAGTTCAAGAGAGGCTTTGAGAAAAGATTCAATGTATGTAATGGGTTCAAGTTCAGTTCTGGCTCTGACTAGGAACAGCGTTTGCTTTGTAACAGCAAGAATTCAGTTATAAGGGGGCCTACAAATATTAGGAGTATCTCATGGGTGATAAATATTCTTAATTCCTTTAGAAATATTTCTTATCTACCATTCAAATTGTATACAGCATAAGGACAGTTCCAATCCAAGACCCTATATCCAAATACTCCAATAACTTTAGGATGTTCTGCATCTGGATAGCATTTAGCAGCCTGAGTCTGTCTGTGGACAAGAATTTACCTAATTATTAATTGCCACCACGCCCCTTATTGAACTGCACCCAGAAAGACAGTGTATGCAGATGGGATGACTATATCCAACACTTTCCCCACGTACAGTCATGAGCACTCATCAAAAACAGAGGGGATCATTCCCATGAAGCAGGGGTCCTGCTATTACTCTCCCTGTGCAGTAAGGAATTAGCAAAATTGGCAAAAAATTCATCAGCACTCTTGGCAGAAGCTCTTGTCCTGAAGATGTGAGCATATGAAGATGAATTTGCATTGTGTTATAGGGAAGCCATCACAGAGTCATAACAGGCAGAGGGAGGTGAGGAGGGATAGCCTATTAGGTCATTGGGTCTGCACTCTCAGCCAAAGCAGGACTGCTAACTTGAATCTATCCTTCACTGCTTTTTCCAGTCTGGTTTTTAAAATAACATAGAGGCTTCCACCACTTCTCAGGGGGGAATATTCCACAGACTACAAGACCTCACCCATAGGAAATGTCTCCTGATACTCAGCTTAAATTTTCCCTCATGCCCATGCTTCAAGTGCACTCGGCTCCTTTGGTTAAAGCAGATGTTAAATTTCCACCGGCTCCACCGGAGTGGTTGAAACACCTCTTCGGAAGGTAGATAAATATGCAGGTAACAAGCTACTTAAAAAAATCATTAGTAAAGGAGGAGGGCAAGGAATTAAATCTCGGGAACAGTGAACCAAGGTAGCTTGAATCTGACAAAGAGACAGGAAATTCACATTTTAGGGCCAGTCATTTTGCTGGCTAACAGGCTTCTCCGTGAAGCACAAGTGCCAGCCTTTACTTAGAGTGTTCTGCCTTTTGCCAGCTTATCTGATGGAGTTTTTCTTCCCTCTCTTTGTTACTCTTCCTAGAGTAACATCTATAAGGTAGGTAGACAGCTGAGAGTGGATAGATTGCTTTTTGAAATGCTCCAGAGATTTATTTGCTACCAAATGTGGCTACTGACATTTAACAGATTGTGGTTATTATTATTGTTGTTATTATTTGCTGCAGTTACTTCTTAGCATGATCCCACTTTTAAAATACCATTTCAACAGCTTGAAAAGTCAGTTCAAATAATCCAAGGAGAATGACAACTCTGAAAACTTCTTAAGAAACTTGCCAAATCCTCAGTTCATCTGACAGAGGGAGGGGCAGCACAAAACGTAGATGCAAGCAAAGGATCGTAAAGGACCATGCCTTTAGTTTTAATTTGGTTCAGGACATGCTCCTTGCTGCAGCCAACCATGCAGCTCTGTATGCTTTGGTTTGGTTAGCAGCTTTCCTCCTACCTCTATTTCTACCTCTGCTTTTATCTACCTGTCTACCTAGTTACCTCTCCTTTCTTCCTTCTCCTCAGAGCATTTATTGTACTTGTTTGGCTTCAGAAGGACCACTATCAGTCTCTAAAAAACAATGTAGAAGGGGCCACAAGACAAGGCTAAACTCACTGTTCATCCACAAAAACTCACGTGCAGGACCTGCCTCAAGGCTGAGGTTGAAGCAACAACTGGTGCGCTCAAAAAGAAACCTCAGGTGAATCCTAAGTGGAGGCTACTTAAGCATTTACTACCTGTCCCTGGCACATTTTCTAGCCTTTGTCCCTCCTGGCTCTATTTACAAAGCTGACATGGCACAGCTTCCTTGCTAGAAGAGGCCCAAGGGCAGCTTGGATTTACAGGCAGCTTACAGAACTGCCTCTAACTGACACCACCAGATACCAGGTCTCAGGAGCACTCTAGGCGTCAGGTCATTCACTAGACCAGGGTCGATGCAGTGCTGAATTACCCTCTAATTCAGGAAGAGAATGCATTCATGTTAAAGCAATGGCTGAAACTATGCCCTCCTTCGTTTATCATCTGCCCTGATTGTTTCTTCTTTCTGGACTTCATAACTAGTAGGACTCAAAGCTTTATTTGTCTCCAGACCTTTTTTTTCCTCCAAGCGACCTTGTGCTTCAATTGCAAAGGAGTTCCTAAACACAGAGACACAGCCCATCCACTAGAGAGCACAGAAGTGTTTATATTTCCAAGTGAATGCATTGCCATTTTCATTCCTTCAACCAACATCATCCTTTCCATTATCCACTCTCCCTCTCTTCCACCCAGGTGTCTCAGGCGGACCCTGAAGCTCCATTCAGATTCCCAAAGATGGAGCTCTTGGCTTTTCCCAAGAAATCTTGGTAGGCTCTTGGAAATTAGGACTGCAGAGTAAAACGGACATTTTTGTTCCATGGAAAGTTGTATTTTCCCTCTGGTGTCCTAAAGGAGAAATGGAAGAAAAAGGTACTTATTTCTTAAGTTGTCAGAGGGGACAGGAGATCAAGAGCTTCAACCAGCTCTGATGTAGGGGGAAAGATGGATTGGGATAGACAGGGATGGCTTCCCTCAGGTCTAAGAGGTTGTGCTGTCCAAATGCAGAAGAGTCTGACAGAGGAGTTTCTTGCTTCTTCCTTTGAGAATAACAGACTTTCCTGGCTCTCACCTTAGGAAGTCTTTTCTCCAGTATCCTATGGAAACAAGATCTATGCAGTCATTCTGTATGTCTGTCTGTCTGTCTCTGTCTCCACCCATGTATCCCTCCAACTCCCAAATAAGCTTTGAACCATTGGCTCAACACACTGGTTGAGAAATATAGGTCTCAAAGAGGATTACGGCCCTAAAGGTTTCTTGAAAAGGGAAGAGAAAGACTCCATGTCCCCATGAAGGGAAGAGTATACATTGAGTGCATTGAGTCTGTAATTAGATGCCAGAGAGCCAGGGTCACAGAAGGACCTTATAAATACCCTGGCTGTCAGGAAGGTCTCACCCTCACAGACACTGAAGTTTACTATCAGCTGTGAGACCCAAGCTCTCAGGAAAGCGAGCTTCGTTACTGTTGATGAAGCTACTTGCTCTTTTCCCACCACCACTGCAATATTCAGCTTACATTTCCATTGGCTTACTTTTGTCCCATGACAGTTATACGAGGCAATTCTGCTATCATAAAATTTTTGTAGTCTTTATTTCCAGGAAACAGGTAGCGATCATACATGAGTTTCTGAGTCCAGTCAGGGGTATCTAGATCTTTGGGTTTGATCCTCTTGACTGCAGGAAATAGTTTTGTTCCAAGGGACAGCTTTCTCGGAGCAGCTTTGTCTCCATCTCTGCAGATACAATAAAGTTTACTGACTATTACTGGTAGGGGTTTCACTCACGGTGCCTGCTCTAATATCATAGCATTTGTACCATTCAGAACAATAATGAAAAGCTTAATAAATACTGTCTGTTTACTCTCTTAAGAAATTTTTACAAATCTCTGGGTATCATGCACTTAACAGACCAAGGGTCAACTGAAGTTAATGTGAAGAGAGTTTGATAAATTAATCTTCAACTTGTAATATGTCTGTAGCTTTCCACTGGGCCAGTCAACGTGCTGCACTCATGTAAACCCTTCTGCAGATCTCCCAGAAGATGAATCCATTTGGAAAGTGAAACCCTGGCCTATTAGAATGGGGATGTAGCAGGGAATCCTTCAGGAGCAGATGTATGTTGCAGAGCAGATGATTCGGTGGATATTTCTACATTGCAGAGCCCTGTGCTGCTCCTTCTGGCCTTGCTCAGCTCATCTGGAAAATAACTTGGCATTTTGTGTCACTGCTGAATTTCAATCAGGAATGAATGCTTTGTCTGCATTGCAGAGAAGCATTGCAGGAATGGCAGGGAGGGTCTGACCCCACATCTTAACCAAACTTTCTGTCAACAAGAGATTTCAACACGTTGGGTTTTCAGCAAAACTTGTCTGGGTCTGTGCTTGTGCACACGTGTGCATTTGGGTACGGGCTGTTGGGTATGAGACCACACAGTGAGGTGAACAGCTTGTCAAAACCAGTGCAATGTGTTGGGTGGCATCTGTAGGGCAGCTGACACTGAGCTCATAGGAATGGAGGACTTTGAAAGATGTGTGTTATTGCCTGGAAAAAATGCAAATATTAACTGACATATGGGGTGGGACTGGGGAGCCTGTGTGAGACCCAATAACCTGATGCTCTTTTGCTAGCATGTAGCTGACATGAAAGATTAAGTGGGTCATTACACAGCACCTAGCTGTGACTCAGCTGTCTTGGCTGTGTGGAGAGAGAGTTTTCCAATCAGTTCTCCCCAGCAGATTGTTTTGAGATATAAATCAAAATTATTTCTAATATGTCACAGTGGTCACCTAGAGCTGGAGGCAAGCCACTCAGCCAGCCAGAGGAGGAGGCAGAATAGTTAGGAAGTGCATCATATAACTTCACCTGATTGCATTCTGCATTGATGTAGCATTTTGCTAGCAATGATGTCAGGAGCTGAATAGGTATTAGACTCTCTCAGCGCAGGAGGTATCTAAGTCACCTATTACCTTTGAAGATTTTCAGAAGAACACATAAAGGCTAGACACATGGATACTGTTGACTGTCAGACATATCTGCTTATTGCTCATCTGAAAGCCTCTTCCTTTGCTCTTGCAGCAAGTTTGGAGCAAGTTTCTGTGAGAGAAAACATTGCTCTCCAGCATCTTGTACAAGCACAGGAAATGATTAAGTAAAAAATGTGTAAGTCTAAGCTGCATTGTCCCTGCACCGCACCTTGCACAGAGCACCTGTTCTTGCACAGAAGATAACACTGTGTTTCTTTTGATTGCAGGGGAAATTGGACGCTCTCTGGGTCTTGTTGCGGAAAGGTTACGACCGCGTATCTGTGATGCGCCCACAGCCAGGAGACAAGGTACTGTGCCTCAAAACATTTTTTTACAGCTAGGGAAAAATAAAATCCCTCTAAAGTTTTTGACTGCCTTTACATGTGGGACTGAAGGCAGATACTAATGACAGCTTAGAAACAAAAATTCAGTCACGTCTGTCAGCTTTGTTTGCAACTGCAGTTCATGTAGTTTGACTGATACAGTTTCAAGTATGAAAACTGTCCGGGTGCAGTGACAGAAATACCCATCGAAGAGCCCAGTACAGTTTTGCTCTTAGATAATATAGCTGCTTTCAATGAATTACGTAAGTAATTCTAATGAATAGTAAGGAATATTTCTGCATATTGTCATCCATTAAAATCTTACATTCTGGAGTAAAACTCTGAACATACATAAATATATATATATCGCTACATAAATTTAAACTTCACGGGCACTTTTGCAAAGCAAAGTTTGCAGGATGAGGTTTGGACTGTTGTGTGAAAGGGAGGAAGCGTTCCCATATATTTCTAGCAAAAACTGGGTTCATGCAAATTTCTATACGTTAATGTGTGCTTATGGGTGGAAACAGAAGCCACTGAAGAGAATGGACTAATGTCACTTTACAGGAATGATGCTGTCTGTGACAGCAGGATACTATAGAGCTACCTCTCATCTCCAAGGTACTAATCTGCTCCTTTCTAGTGGAATTAAATGTCTGGGTGCTTCCTAAATAATTTTGGGACAGTTATCCCAAACTACCTCTAGAGGTACCTAGCTGAGCACTGAAGTGGCCAACACACACTCCTGTGTTGTGTTCAGCTCTAAGCACCCAGCAGACACGCAGGGACAGGCAGCTGGGAAGGGAGCGTGAGAGCTGCACCTGAGCTTTGCAAATTTAGTGTGTGTTCAAGGTACACAACATGGGTGAATTGAAATCCCTGTAGTAGCCATAAGACATTCCCTAACTCCTTGCAATTTAGATGGTTACACCCAGTTGCCTAGGGCTGTTCCCAATCCAAGGGTGGAGATTCAACATCTCTCTGAGCCCCTGTCCATATTCACCTCATGGTAAAAAAAGTCAGTTATATTAATGTCTTATGCAGTCAGTATACACACATCTGACATAAATCATCAAAGGAGCTTGGAGTTGCTTCAGGAATAGACTTCACCCAAAGTGTAAGTAACTGCGTAGCGTTGTGAAGGCTTCAAGAAACTCAACTGCACGTGAAACAACAATGTAATTTTTTGGTGGAGAGTCATAGTTCTGTAACATTTGGCTCCCTCTAAGGTTTTCCACTGAATACAGGACCAATGAACTTCTGTGAATAAAAAGGTTTAATATTTTATTCCTTCAGGGGGAAGATTTGCTAAAATATCTCCATGCTGATTTCTGGGAGAAAAGTTCATAGCATACAGGTTGCTAATGACTGGCAATTTTCCCACAGAAATCAGGGTTTGGAGAATGCCTATTCTGTGAATAACTTTTTTGACTTGACAAGCTAAGATTATTCACATGAAAGATGCCACTTCTATTTATGCTAGGGAAAATCCAGAGCAGTTTAACTGAAGCCGGTACAATTAGCAGCAATTAATATTAATGCAACTGACAGCAGGCTCCATCCGTTTTTGGTGATGTATCTCTTAGACATGCAGTTCTGTGTCCTGTCAGCATAAGCAATAACAGAATTAGCCCATATAGGTGTTATATGATCCAACCTCGAAGTAAATGAAGCTCTTTATGATTCTGTTGTGCTATAAAGGATCTCTGACTTGGGTGCAAGTATAATTTAGTGTGAGAGAGAAGCTGGCTGAAAATGCACCCAGGCTTATAGCTGCTAAAATACCTGCTTCTCTCCAGCTGACTACTGGAAGACTTGCAAACGTTTGGGCACTTTCCTGTGTAGATATGAAGTTCTTCTCGGACTTTCTGTGAGGGTAGACTGCTCTTAGAAGATTTGTTTTCCTTCATGTAAACAAAACTATGAGCCTGAGTGTTTGTCTTTGAATAACCATGTGTGACCCTGTCGATGTTTTTAATCACTTTCAGACTTAAGTGAGCAGTTTATGTTTATTCCTTTACAGTAGTGACATAACTACCAGGTGATGTCACCCCCAACAGTACAGGCAAAGCCAATATGAGAACCCACTGTAAAACACTAAAATTATTTTCATTAGTTTACACAGCTGAAATGGCAGAATTAGGCAGGGTTTTCCCCTCCCCTATTCAGCAAAAATGTGGGGGTTTTGTTTCCCTACTTTAGATTTAAAGTTGGGAGAAGAATCTAGATTTCAATCACTGGGTCCAGCTTTGCGATTTCTGAGTCATCTCCCATCTGGCTATAGACATTTCCCATGATTTGGATGTTAGTTTTAGTCTGCCATACCTCACTCTCTCCTTTGTAGACGTATAAAGTGATTTTACCAGAGCTGGGCATTAGGAAGGTTGGCTTTACAGTGTTTAGAAGCTTCTGTGCAGGGGACTGGAAAGGGATGAGGTAATATTGCTGTTAACTGAACTACCACAATCTAGGCAAATTAGTCAAAAAGAAAAGCAAAACATTGCAAAAATAGTTGCAAAATTTGCACCTCACAAAATAAGGAGACTCTAAGCCCTATTTGATCCCTGCCAATCTCCCTCTATTCTTCTCTGTGCCACTGTTCCTCTAAGAGAAATTTAAATGCGTGTCCAAACCTTAGGATACAAAGGCTGCGTGATTCAGGCTACTTTAAGGCTCGTGGCTTCTCCCAAGTCAGCAAACATCAGATATTATCTCATGAAACACATTACTGTGTTGGTGTGATTGGAAATCCGGTGGGAAGGTCAGTGCTGAATTGATGGGGATGGCAGCATGGAAACATCTGCCAGCGTTGGCTACAGCTGTTAGTGCCTTCAATGCAGATAGTCCTGAGTCAGTGTGAACAGTTTGCTTCCCTTGCAAGAAAAAATATCAAGGAAAAGAAGCAATTCCACAGAAAATCTTTTTTGAAATGAAACCTGTGTCTATAGGACAGTGTTGCAAAAGAAAAGGATCGGATGTGTTGCACTGAAATGATGGGAAATTTCTATCCGTGCAAACAGCTGTGTGGCCAGAGTCCCCCGCCCGGGAAGTCAGGTCTGGTTTTGATGAGCTTGGATTCAATCCCTGCCATTAGCTTGGAGACTTTTCACCAGTATCACAATGAGAGGGCCTCTGGATTACTTATAAACACAGCCGTTCCTCTGAAATGGATGTTTGATAATATAAATTTAATAATCTGTTCATCATTTCCTTCATCCAAGCTGGGACATAGTTCTTGGCATCTCTCCGGCTCGCAACAACACTGACAGCAACAGCATTTCAACCCTTTGCGGTCCAAAGACAGGACCACGTTTGTGATGGATGCGTGGCCTGTGCACTGGGTCACTTAGCAGGCACATTTATACACCTGGTCACATGCCAGGAATACCACCAAGCATATGGTATGTCTGATGGCTGACAGCTAGTGTGAGGAAGATGTCTTTTGACAGAGTGCTCTGAGATATGGCACGTCACCTCCTTGCAGACTTAGGCCAACTGGCTGTATCCAACATGTTCAGATGTTCCTAGTGCAGGAGATGGTGAAGGACAGCACTGTGGAGGACATTCACACCCAGGCAGCACCGCACATTCACACACAGACATCTAGATGCTCTCCCAGCCCTGTGTTTCTGGTGTAGGGTTTGCCAGCACTAAAGATTAGCCAGCGGGGTAGAGCTGTAAGAGTCATTTTGGCAGTGGTGAGCTCAGCTATAAATTCTTGCGGCCTCTCCATGTGATTCCAAATAGCTCCTTTGGACCAGGCAGTGTAGACCAGGAGCACAGCAAGAACAGACTTGGTCCTCACCAGGTTGCAAAATCTTAAGCGGCAAGTCTGTGGGCTTTCATAGCTGTCCACTGGAAAATTTTTATTTGATCCTGTTCTACTGGGAAGCATAGATAAAGGCGTGCTCTACCCAGCTTGTCAGCAAAGGGGGCCCATCAGAGCTGGTATTGACAACTCTAAGCCAGTCATGTGGTTTTAAAGTGGAGGCACAGATGGTTTGAAACTTCAGCCCCTGATGCACTGGTGTAAACCCAGGCTTGCCAGTCGCAGAAGATGGGAAGCTTTAGGCAGTCAGATGCAGGGCTTTGAGGTATTGCTGCACAAGGCAGGGCAGCTTCAGCTTCCCAGCTTTTTCCTGACTTCCTAACTTCATCCCGGTGCCATCCTTTCACAGGGTGCTGTGGTGCATGCTATCTGCTGTGCTGTAGGGGACCAGGCCACGCATCACTCCTATCCCAGGTCCTCTGCAGGAATGCTAGGCAACGGAGGCTGGGCTGGGCACTCTGGTTTGTCTACCTCGCAGTCACCCAGAGGAGTTTCAGACTAGCTAGCTCAGTTTCAATCATACTGTGCAGCCGTTCAGTGTAGACTTCATGACACAAGCTGAATAAATGCTTCAGAGTTACTTAGCAGCAAACTAGCACACCCACACTGCCAGCTATGTACAAACTGCCAGCCATAGCAGTCTTTACATCATGGACATGCCCTGTGAATGAGAGAACCAGTGATTAGCAAAGCATCCTACAGTAACCAGCAGCCTCAAATGGAGCCACCAGATTAAAAACCCACCACATGGTGCATTCTCAGGCTAGATAAATATGCAAACCCTTGCAGGCAAAATTTATGGCTAGTAAAGAGGAGCCTGAAATTCGCCAACAGGAGCCTTTGACCATATGATATTCCTAAAAGCTACAAGGAGGAGCTGTTCTGAAAGCAATTTGTACCTCCTTCCTTCTCTTTCCTGAAGAAAAGAAGGAAGCAGACTTCAGTCTCTTGGTGTTGTTGAATGGGCACCTTAATTCACCCACTGGTCAACATAAAAAGTGAAGCCGGATGAAAAATAGCTGAAAGGCATCTCAGTTTGCTTTGGAGCCTGAAAAGGAATTGGACTTAATCCCAGGGTTACATCATTTTCATATATAAGCAATCCCTTGCTATAATCAGTTACTTTATCCACTGCCAGCACATTAGCCGAGCTGTTCAAAAAGATCGCTTGCATAGAATGAAACGTGGATTCAGCTTCAAACACTGTGTTGACTAATTGTTGCTGTTTATCTGCTGTAGCCCGTGCAGCTTCCTAGGTACCACACAAATTGTCAAGACAAACGTCCCCTGCCCTGAAGTTCACATTAGTCTGTAACAAGACAGTGGTTCAAGGGTAGTGACTAATAGATTTGCAATTTATATACATTGCAGTGGATAATGTGGGGACTGAAGCTCAGATTCCAGTCCTCCTCCTCTGTGTGATCTCAGTCAATCCCTTCTCTTTGCCTGTTGCCTGTTCATGCCCTGAACCCTTTAATCAAGGTTGAGAGGCCTTGTTCTAGGACTGTTTATTCACTGCAAAAGGTACAGTCAGAGAAATAATTGGCTAGTGAGTGCTGCGTACAGGGTTAGATATTTCTGGACAACAGAGAGCTGAGACCTCTTCAAGGAGAACTGCCAGAAAGGATGCCTACCCATAGCGTGGCAGCAGCCTGAGCCAGAGTCTTACCTGGCTGTGAAAGCTATGGCTTTTGATATCAGCAACAGGTCCTGATCAGCATGTCTGCAACAACTGGCCACATGCCTGTCTGCATTTGCAAGAGCAAACCAAGAACCAAACTTTGGTCTGGTTTGCAGAAGGCTTTTAAAAATGCATCTCTTCTCCCAAAGCAAAAGGAAAAGAGAGGGATGGTCAGGACCTGTTTTGAAGTGCACCCAGAGAGGCTGAGATGCACAAGAAGGTTGTGAAATTCTTTTTTTGGAGTCAAACCTGGAAATGGTCTGAGGTTACCAACAGACACAGATGTTTCCAATAAGGCAAGGAAGTCAGAGTCACATGGGATTCCTGTGGTCTTCTCACATTTTCGAGAGACTAGGTTTGCATTCTTGTCAGCATTAATGAGGCTATTTTTACATTTGAAACATCATCAGACAGGGGTGATGTAAAAATATATATATTTTTTAGAAAACTTTATTGCTTTTATCATGGCGTAATGGAATGCTTCTTTGCGCAAATTGCTCGCTAGGCTCAGGATCCAAATAATTAGTGCCTCTTCGAAGTGTCAGTTGCATTTCCTTGATAAACATTGTTCTGTCAGGAATTTATGGGGAGATTATTAAAATGTGTTTCAAGCTCAGACTTGGCCAGGAACATCTCAATCTGGGAGCAAATTATATTTTGAATTTTTATTGCATTGCATTTTGTGTTCGTATAGGTAAACATAGATATAGATGGGTATAAATAGAAAGAGAAAAAGTATAACAAAACCATGTGTGGTTATGTGTAAAGATGTATCCTACCTAAATTAACGAAGATGCAGGGAGAGGAGCTTTTTCCAGAACTAGTATAGTTTTGCAAGTTTACTGGTGAAGTCACGTAAGCTCATATCTTGTTAGATCTCAGTGATACGGTTCTGGTACAAATTGTGGTTAGTTATGACGAGAGGATGAGGCTACAAAATACCCAATGAAAATGTCCCAATTAAAGTAATCGCAATTGTTCTTTTTACTATGAAAGGAAGAATGTGTGTGTGTGCATGTGCTGACATAAAAAAATGATCTTAACATAAACAGAACAGTCAGAGTATGAAATAAGACAAATTTACAGCCAAACTGCGTGAAGCTTCACTACAGAAAAGCACTGTTTTTCAACAAAATCTTACAAAACTCCCTCTGCCCTACGATCACACTAATGGTTTTATATTACAGTGAAATGCCCAAACCTCAATTAACTTGATTTCAGGCTTCACTGTGAATGTTTTGTGCAGCCTAAGGAGTTCAGATGGCCACTCTGGATTATATCAGCCATTCATCCCAAACGACCATTTTTTGTGAAGGGCCCAATCCTGCAAAGCAAGGACTTGCTACTGCATGTGAAGTCCCACTGCCTTTCTGGAGAATCACTGGAGCGTGCTCTCCAGTGCTGCTGACCGGGGGCCTACCTCTACACAGCTGTGCAACAGGGGACAGCAAAGAGCTGTCCGACCCCAGCTAACAATGGTGTGAAAGTCTTAAGCCTAGAGATGGGTAGCTCTTTTAATTTGCATCCTGCTATTATAATTCTAGATCTAAGCTGTCCAACTGAGCTGGAGGTTTGTGGGCTATTCTCATATGGCAGCAGGGAGATCTGAGGTTTGGGCACTAGACTGGGAGTCGAAGCCTAGAGTCGTTCCAGTCTCTGCCACTGACACACACAGTGACCTTGACCAAGCCACTTAATCACTTTCCATTTCTCAGAGGCTTTTCCTGTCCTCTAAATGAGGCTAATCCAATGTATTTTCTTTCCCAAAGCATTTGTGAAAATGATGGCTGAAACTTGGTAATAAATTTAAAGGATTAGCAACAGTCATGGCTGTGGGCAGGGACAGCTGTATTTGCAGGTATGTGTATAGCTTTGCACAGTGGCCTGTGGGTTCACGAGGCTACAATGTGATGCTAATAGTACAGAGATTCAGGGTTTGGAGGTTCAGGTCTGTACATTTTGGACCTGTATGATGCTCAGATAGTTTAAAGCAGAAGTCTGGCAGTGTTTCTTACATGATTCATTTTTCGTTTGCAAGCTGAGGTGTAACAAGAAGAAACTCAGTGGGAACCGGGAGCTAGCTTTGCCAAGTCTGTCCACACACCACCTTTGGCACCTGTGTCAGGAGCTGACCTGTTTCAGCAGACCATGATTCTCAGTTCATGGGGCAGCCCTCCTGAGCACTCCTAGCTGAGTGGGCAATCATCATTGTGTCTAAAAAATGCAGAGGAAGAAAAAAGCAGCCTGAATCATTACCACGTTACAGTAAAATTTCCTTCTTCTCTGTCCGTTCCTATGCTTTGAAAAACCTGAAAAACGTTTAATCTGATGCACATAATTGGGTGTTTTACAGAGGAGATTAGCATTGGCTGCTGTGCCATTTGAGGAATGTCAGTGTCTTTTTATTTCTGGCAAATTCAAACTCTCCGAAAACAAAGTCTCCTTTCCATGACTTTCCCTGTCTTGTGGAGAAAGCTGTGTGCTTGCAAAGACCTATCTGGGAAATAACTAGTCGTCTCTCACTGCCCACACAGTGTTGAAATGGAGGGAAATGAAATCTAAACTAAAAAGAGAGGGACAGTGCTACCACATAGCCTGAGACCTTGCTCCTTGTTCGTTACAGTGGTGTATTCATATGCTCCAGGCATCAGCTTAAATCAAACCCATTGTGCCAGGTGCTGTACAGGTGTAAAATAAAACCAGAATCTCAGCCTTGTTTGAGGCGAGGGGCAAGAGCACGTATAGGCAGATACAGTGAGAAATACCAGCTGGAATAATCTGTAAAAGTAGTTCAAATCTTCCTTTAACCACAAGGAACAACTTTTGCTAGTTCATTCTCCCTCAGCACATCTCCCATGCAGCTTCCAAAGAAGGAGCAGTGCAGAGTTCCAGCCAAAACTGAATAAATGTGTGCATGTGTGTTAGAGCCCAGAGCAGGCACTGCCTCTGGAGATCGGGCCGTAGGAGGGGGAGAGTGCAAAACTCTTGCTGGGTCAGAGCAAACCTCTTCTGGACTAGTGGGACAGGGAATTAGGCCATCAGGTGTGGCTAACTGTGCAAAACTTGCAGAATATATGTTTGCCATGGGACAGATGTCTAGGTGCGAGCACTTAGATGGTGATGTGGGTTTCTCCATCTAACCCGGTACTACCTCCCCTCTTGATACAAAGGCAGATGCTTGTGTTTCCACTCCAGTTGCTCTTCCCTGCCCATCCTCCCCAGCCCCAAGCACACAACTGCGTTTTGCTCCTCTGAGAAACTGTACGAAACAGGGTTTGTTCGGATTTTAGTACTGCACTGAAACCATCACAAGTGCTGAGCTTTACTGTGAAGTGTGATTTGAATTGAGGCAAGAAATTACCCTACTTTAGTGTTGACTTGAGATTTCCAGAGCAGTGAGGGACTGGGCAGGCTCTCTGCTCGGAGGATACTCCTGCGTGGGGCTCATGGAAAGGGCAGCCTTCAGTATAATGAGCTGAGAAACAAAAGGGGTTCCTAGTTTGTTTTAAAGAGCAGAAGGCAAAACAAGCCAATGGAACAGCATAGTTCAAGTTTTCCTCTGCATGGAGTGAGTAGTTCTGCAGCTGTGGGGTGAATGAAATAACTATTGGAGTAGAACCCTTACTGGAGCAGTGCAATGATAATAATGCTATGCTGTGGGGGTGGAATTGCAGAACCCAGGAGACCAGATGCAGAAAAGTGTCTAGGTACATATGTTCTCACAGAAAACATTGCAAATTTATTCAGTAGGTTTAGGTTCTTAGAAATCAGTAAAAACATAGGAAGTGAAACTCCTATAACAGAAAGAACAGGATTTTGATGCAGAGAGAATCACGTTGTGACAGACGTCTAGAAAACCCATCTCTTCCATGCATGTTTCTTGCTGAGTGAATGTTGATGTTGCATTTGTGTTGTGTTTCCCTCATGCAGCTTCCAGCAGCGGGCTGGACTTACTCTCCTTATCCTTATGGGAAAGCGAGGTCATTGTTTCCTGTGGGATTGCAATAAATTCCTAAAAATAAGCAGCAGCCCCAGCTGAAAAATTTGGACTGTGTCTGGGTCCATCTGCACTGAGAACTTGTGAGGGGAACCCTAGGTCTTACATCAGCAATCAGAGGGCCCTCGGGGACTTGCTAGGCATGCAAAGCCACCCAGAAACAAAAACGCCGACAGCAGATGCTTTACCTGTAGCCCAAGGCACAGAAAGGGATGACTTAAACTACAGCTTAATTCAATCCTTGGCTTTCCCTGGTCAGGCCCCCATCCTGAATGTAAAAGCATGTGGTACCTGCAGGACCCCGGGCAAATATCCTGCACAAAGTGCAAAAAGAGCAATCAGTGTCAGATTGAAGATTTAGGATGGAAGTTGTGAAGACAAAAGGCACAGTGGATCTAGGAGTGGGACAGTCGATAGAGTGGCTCACACCATATCAGTGTGTCACACAACAGACAGGTTGAAGCATACAATTGGTAGTGTTAGAGCCACACCTCTCTGGTCAGCCGTCCCTGGCATTACACATGTGTAAGTCCTAATAACCGCAGGGCCCTGCTTCCTGATCCGTTTTTGTTAATACACATACAAATTCCAAACGTGTAAGTGGTATTTTGGAAGAGCCATAAAGAGACACGGTGGTGCGTGGCAGGGCAGCAACCACCCTGTGTGGGTGGCTAGTGTAACTCCAGCTGGCCTTGTGCTGCTTTATGTAATGCTGTTCTGCTGCCAGGGCTTCTGCTCGCCCTCTTACCTCTGCTGTAACTGGTGTCCCACTGAAACCTGCAGATACTGTGCTGCGTGTGCCACCCCTTGCCCAAGGCAAGTGGATACGCAAAGCCCAGTCTCTTTCAAAGAGGAGTGCAGGACTTTACCAGTAATGAAGAACCCCTTCCTGTATGTCCCTACAAGAAGTAGGCACCTATACTTGGTAAATCGTGGCCTACGTCCCACCCTGTACCACCAGCGACTTACAGACCACGGGGAGCGCAAAGGCAATTTATTTCAGCGTTAGCACCAATGATTGGTCGTCAGCCATTATGCGCTTGCAATAAACTCAGCCGTTAGCAGGGTCATGAAGCACTGTAAAGCCCATTAAGTATTGCTGGCACACAGGAATACTGTTTTTAACTTAAGGCTGCATTATTAGAGCTATAGGAAAAAATACAGAAGGAATGTAGCAGTTAGCCTGGGCCTTTGCTTGGAGTGCACAAATCCGATGAAGACATCCCCAAAGTCATAATTATTTGTTCATAATTGTATACTGAGGAGCAAATTCTGCCACACAAACCTCCAGTGAGTTCACTGGAAGTCATGGAATCTGTTTCATTATAGAGTAGCCAAGATGAATGGTAACATGGGGAAGGCTAAGTATTACTAGTTAACTGTTAATATCACAAAGCACATGAGCAAAATCTATCATACTGGAAAGCCCCTCGAGTCCTCTCTTATTTTGAATTAGGAGTCTATTTTAGAGATGAGGAAATTCAGATTTAAGGTAATTGTCTGATTTCACACCATGCTGTTTCACAGTGTCATGAATAGAAACCTCCTCCTGAAACAAAGAACAGAAACCAGGAGATACGATTTCAAATTCCCCTGCTTTAACATTAGACCATGTTCCCTTTTCAGACCAGCTGTGTGGACTCCCAGGTCACCCCCCACAACCTACAGGTTGCTATGTTGCTACTTGCTTGAAGGTTCTTCTTTCTGCAGACTCAAAAATGTACAGGTGCTAATAAGGAGCTGTTGTTTAACCCATCGTTAAGTCTAAGCTAGCAGGTTTCTGTTGATAGGCTGCAGAGCTTGAGAACAAAATTGTAACCTTTCCGCACATACTATTGCTGTGTGGTTTTCCATTAACAGCCATGGAAAAGTTAACCTAAACATTAGCTCTTTTTCCTGGAACTAACAGCTCCAAAGCCAAAAGCCTGGTGATCTGCTCATCAGCTTGCAGGACTACTGCAAAGCAGACTGCTCGTTACTGTAAAAACAAAGCACGGAGCTGGCTCTTGAACTGCCGGACCTCTGTTTCTGAAGCAGGGAGTAGCCAGGTCATAAAGGGGATCATCCCAGTCATATCTCGATCCAGGGCAAAATTTCCCCTAGACAGAATTACAAGGTTATGCCTTTAACATTGACAGTCAGAGATCTGCCTCAGAAGCCCAGGCAAATCTAGCAAACAGGAATTGCAGGGACAGGAATTATTTCTCACTAAATACTGGTAGGACAATATTCAGCGGACAGTAATTCCCGTTTCCTCGAGCTGTTAGCACTGCCTGCACAGGGTAATTTTCCTGAGTCATGTAACGTGAACACAGCCATTGAGTTGTATTCTTCTCACATTCACATCGTGGAAGATCCTGTCCTGAACCATGCCCTGTCTTCTTTGCCCAAAGACAAATTGCACCCAGAGAGATCCTCCCCAGATCACTGATTTCTGCAGGCTGCAAGATCCTGCAGGCTCTTTCTTCCTCTCCAGAGGGATGTTTACCACTGCCCTTGATTAGTTGTTCCAGTTATCACTGCCAAAAGAATGTTTCATTTTTCTTTTGAATTTTTCTCGCTTTTCCTCATACACAGTAGGCTTTGTTATTCAACCTCCAGATGAAAGATTACAATCCTGTGTGAGACAGTGTCTTTGATGTGTCACTCAGCAGTTCTCCAAGACTAGCTACCTCTTTCCAGAAAGACAATGGGAAGAATGACCAGATCTTCCTGGAAATGACACCCATCCTGCAGCGTAAATAAGCCAAACTAGCTCCTGCAAAAGTAATCAGGCCTGTTTGCTGACATACAAATGCCCACTCATCACTGAAAGAGCCACGCTCCTGAACTCTGGCACGAGCCAAAGATTGAGGCTATTAAGCTCATTCCCACGCTCGAATTTGGCAAGGTAGAAGCCTGTATCATCTTGTTTCACTTTTTGTAGGAGTTTGCTCTGAATGTTTTCTTTTCAGTAGGTTCCCCAGCTGGTTCAGTCCTGCATAATGTAGTTCCAGATATCAAGAACAAGAGGCTGGCAGAGCAATGGGTATTATCTGGGTTGTGGTAGGTCTGAAGAGCCAGGCACAGATGAGAAGTTATGAGTAAGCTTATGAGTAAGATTTCAACTGGAGGTTGAATTGGCAGAACCACTCTTTGTACTGTGGGGCCCTCAGATACACAGTGCTACATACATAGTTATATGCGAGCTTTAGTCATAAGCCAACGTGACTGAGCTCTTACTTATTTCAAATTCTGTGAAAGATCTGCGAAAATTGCAATACTTCACGGTGTTTGGAGTAGTTTCCTCTATTCTTCAATGTATGCTGCTTTTGGGTTGCTTGAACAGAACAGGATCGTATAAATACAAATACAAACCATTGCTATGCTATTCAGGTGTTAAACCTGAATAGACCAAACCATATCAAGGCATCAAAGAAAGTTAGGTAGTTCTTCTGCTTCTTTTTTCCTTCTGCATTTAGACAGGATGCTTGTCTGCAGTATAGGAAACTGCCTCTGATATAATTGGAGTTCAGTGGCCATGTGTAAGACCACCTGTCACAAGTTTTGATAATGTGTTTATCATTCTCATTTGGGGTAAGTCCCACCTCCTTACTGGCTTCAGAAGGAAACACCATTTTGTACCACTCTGTTCCTGGGAGATAGAAATTCAAATCTAGCATGGTGTGTAGTACTGAGAGCCAACAGAAAACTCTGGATCTTGCTCCAAAATTTATCACTCTGCAGTACTTTTCACAAGGTCTTTTAAGGTAAACCATAACAATCCATAGTTTTCAGTGCTGCCTCTGCAATAAGAGACCAGGGTATTAGAACCCTGTTGGAGGGATGATCTTATCAATGGAAGTCTTCCTCTTAATTTTGGGAGAAAATAGGTCAAGCCTCTAATTTATTATTTATTGAGTGGCCACGGTGGCAGGAATGCCTTGGGAATGGTAGGTTTTATGAGCAACACTGAGTTCTAGGCTCTGTATTTTGTAATGAGACACAGATGGGAATGGTTTTGTTGCGGTGATGTTTTATCACAAAATGAGACAGTTTTAATAGTTGTTTGGTGACTAACAGATACAGAGGTAGCTGTATAATTAGCGTGCTTGCTGCAGGAGGCAGTGTTTCCTGGCATTACCAAGCGTACTCAACACAGACTGATCTCACTGAGAGAGGCTGGCTAACAAAGCCCAGAAGCTAGTTAACAGTTTCCTAAAACTGCCTCCAGACACCCTTGTGTGATTTAAAAGGCAGCACGCTGCCAGCTCAGGTCGTGCAAGCAGGGGTATTTCAAGCTTGCAGAATCCTACCACGTAGCAGAAGCAGCCTGGTATTTTGGGGGTTATCTTGACAGGGGTTCAGAGCAGCAAACCCCCCTGGGAACCCAAGAGCTCCCTGACCAATGCCATTCCCAAATGACAAAACGTTGGTGGGAAGCAGATATTGATTATTCTCACCCTGGTCTTTACCCAGTACCACCTTTGTCCAGGCAAAAAAGGATGCATTTTTAGAGAGAGGTTTTGTGAAGTACCCTCTGCGAAGACCACTTTCACAAGAGGGAATCCACACCATGTTGGCTATAGACAATTTTTCTTTGTAGCCACAGAGAAAAAGAGGGGCAGCATGAGCTGTCTGTGCCCTTTGGCTCTTGCAGGCTGCGGACAGGCAAACTGCCAGTTTACCGCCTTCCTCTCCCTGTGCGGCTCAGAGCTGCTATCAGATCCACTGTGACTCTCCACTCTGTATTCCTCCTTCTCTCCCCACTCATCACCCTCAGAGATGTTTGTGGAAGTTTCATGCCTGGACTGAGTTCAAATCGAGCACCCGGGATCCTTGGTAGGGAGGATTTGGCTTGGAGAATTTAGCGTTCATTTCTCTCATCCATGTATGTGCTTGGCTTTTAAAGTAGCTACAGTTTAGTAAATCATCTCTTTGCAGACACTGGTGGTAACTCTGACATTTATTTAATATATTTCATGTTTGCCTGTTATTCATTTGGCCAGTATCTCCTGCAAGTTTTTGTGCGTGCTAGATTCAGAATCAGGTGCCAAATCACAGGTTAATTTTTACATTTCTTTTTTTTCTCTCTCTTACTTTTCCTTTTTCTCGTTCGTTCTCTTCTCTTTATTTCTGTATTTCTTTTTGCTTCTTTCTCATAACAAAAGGGTAAACCAGGATATTGTTTGTGGAAAGTTTGAATTACTAATGACCCATACAAAACAACATTAAGGATCATATCATTTCCAGTGCCTCTTTTTAAACCCAGGAGCTCAGAAGCCAGTCCCAGTGTTTTATGATCTTAAAATGTTGATATTTTTCCAGGTATTAATTCCAGCTTGATAGGAAACCAAGAGAAACAGAAACATTTTTCATCTTCACTTCAGAAAAATGTGCTCCATCTTCCTCCATTAAAGAGATATCTTTTCAGTACCGTGGAGGGTATGCCACTGCTCTGGGACCAACTCCCCTTTCCTAAATTACCTTTCCGCTGTGCCGTGTGTGGGCCTCACCCTGAACAGCTGGAACCACTGAGAGCAGAGCTGAAATGAAACAGAGAAAAAAGCTTCCTCCTAGTTGACTCCTACTGTGATGGGGGCCGGAGAGCTAGCTGGTTAGAGAAAAAAGAAACACTGCAGTGTCCCAAGAGAAAGGTCCATCCTCCCTGCAGCTGGATTCAACGTGCCAAATCCCAGTCAGTGACTCTGTGCAGGTCATTGTGCACTGTGCTCTAAGTGACAGTCCCTCTCCCAGTTAGTTTCCAGACTCAGATAAAAGCAGAAAGAGAGGCAGGAGGAGGTGGGAAGTGGCTTGGACAAGGCTGTGGAGTTCCTAGGAAATGCCACAGCTTGGCTGAGGCATCTGCTGCTCTTTGGACCTCTGATTGCCAGATGCACGTCCAAGACACAAGTGCTCCAGCTCGCTCTCTTGAACACTCAGCAACCACCACCCTGTGCTACGACCTCAGTAGCCTAATGTCCCCCTCACCCCACATCCCACCCTTCTCCTTCAACCCTGGCAGCGCTCCTCAGTCAACCAGATGTGAAGAACAAAAGGAAAAGCTTGGATCAAGTGTGCAACCCTACAGCACTCTGCATGCAAAGAGCTTGCAGGGCGAGGCCCATGGTCAGAGGAGACAAGCCTCCCACGGCTGAGTGCTTTTGTGTCCTAAAGGCAGTGCTGCCTGCCTTCATCCCTAAGATAATTAGCCATTGAAGGTGAAAGAGCAAGGCCTCTCCAAGCAGAATTCATTATGCATATGCCTGCGAGCAGTACTCTCTAGAAAAACAACATAAAATGCGAGTGAATTGCCCTCACCGATTTTGCTGATTCCACTAAATTTCAGATCTAATAATGTCTCCATATTGCTTCAATTGTCTCTTCTGAGGCACAGCTGTGACTCTCCCCCCTGAAGCTTTGTGGCTGCAGAAAGGGAAATAAAACCTAGCCAGGGCGTTCAACACAGCAGCCTTTTAATATAGAGCCTGTTCCCTACGTTCAGACATTCTGTATCTCCAACTACTGTCTCCCTGCTAGAAAGACTAATAGAACTGGCTGCTCTTATTCTCAAAGCTGTGGTATAATCTGGTTAAGGAGTTTTTTCTCCTGGGATGAAAGGTGACTTCTGTTTAAGGACGCAACGTAGCATTTAGTGGGAATGGGTTCATTTCCTGCCTCCTGGATGTTCTGCCACCATCTTCCACATCCACCTCATCTAAATTTGGACACCTAAATGAGGTGATAAACCTTGGTGGATAGCCAGGAGGGGCAGCTAACTGGTGACCATTGAGACCCTCCTAAAATCACAGTCATGTGAAGGTCCTTATGTTTCCACTGATTGTAGAGAGATCCTGCATTCCTCTTACCTGTAGTACCTCAGACACTGACCCTGGTTTTGCATCCAGATCCCAAGGCTGAACAAGGCATTTGGGCCCATTTATTTAGAGGGTCTGTTACTGCTCACATTGACTTCTGTTATCTCTGGGATGAACTGAACTGTGCTGGCAATGGAGAGCCCTGTAAAAGCTTAAATGGATGGGTGATTAGCCAGCCAGCTTGATCTTCATCCAGACAGTTTTCCAGATAAAACAGCACTGAACCATGGAGTAGGTCAATGATGCTGGTGTTTTATTTTTCTATTGCAATTGCATGGTACAAAGCCCAGCTGTGAATCAGGGACCCCTTCTGGTAAACGCAGGCAGGAAAACACATCTCTTGCCACACATTTCAGAGAAAGCTGGGTCTTCCGGAGCTCTAGGATTACTTGTTTGTGGTCACACTCTGGCTAGCACAACCTCTGCACTTTTGTGTCTGTTACCATATTGCTAGATACAAGATGAGAGCCCTGTTTAACATCCAGCTGTTTGGTTAAAGTAGCTCTCTTCCTCCTGGGCCTGCTTTATATCTGTGCCCGGGGCACTAGTAAAACATTTTCTGCCTCTCATGTGCAATGGCGTAGTAATTTGTTTCCTGGATATCTCCTTGTCATTCAATCTGACAATTCTCCCCTAGGAGATGTTGGCTTCTCCATCTCCTCTGAGGCAGTGTAGCTGCCAAAGTCCATCTCAGTCCATCCGGACTGAAAACTCCTATCTGGCATTGTCCCCCCCCATCTGCATGGGTGAGAGAAATGTCAAGCAATGAAATGCAAGAACTCCCTTGGTCTGTCAGTTCACGTGAAAAGAGGAGAAATCCTGAACTGTGTATCTGCCCTTCACACATGTTGGATGCCCTGCAGAATTACCCATTGCACAGTAGTAGAAAGTGTTGCCGAACAGGTCACTGTCAATTCACTGCAGAGCAGCTGACCCAGGCAGCAAAGCAAATAGGAGGAGATAGGGAATGGCATGCTCGAGCTGAAGAAAAAGGCACACTCTATCCTGTTTTAAGGGGAAAAAGGTTTGAACTCTGAAGTTAGACCAGTGTAATGCACAAGGGAATGGGGAAGAGGTATCTGATGAGTACAGCTACATGCT
The DNA here is from genome assembly GCA_013389945.1 of Fregata magnificens. NCBI lineage: Eukaryota > Metazoa > Chordata > Aves > Suliformes > Fregatidae > Fregata > Fregata magnificens. The sequence continues at coordinate 267,072 of WAAD01004803.1, forward strand.
GTGCTAGCTCTGGGTCAAGTCCACCTCTCATGTCTGCACTCCCATGCTGTCTGTTCTCTGGTCTGCATCTGAGCGACTTATGCTCGGACTCCAGTCCAACTACTTGTTCAAACCAGACAGCACGTCCAACAAGCCCGTGTTAAAGCGTAGTTATCAAGGACAGCGGAGACTTAATCACATTTGAAAAAAGAGCTCTCTAATTTCAAAGCAACCCTATTACTGGAGAAAAAGAGTTATCATTAGTCATGGATATAAGCAGTAGTTCATGAACACAGGCTCACTAGGTCATAGCTGACTACAAAAACTAGTGTAAAAATAGTGCAGCTGTACGTTGGTATGAATTGCTAGGACCTTTTTTATAATAGTGGCATTGCTGATCTATCCAAGCCAGTTTTCATCAATAAGAAGTCAAATCTTTGCCAGTGCACAGGACGCACAGGATGTACTCTCTTACCCTTTTGGACCGTGCCTTGGGCATTGCTGTCAGTACTAGATGGCTTTTAGTCCTCAATCCCTGCCCCGGCCCCAAACCCAAAGATTGCTGAGCCTCACTGCATCCTCTTGAATGCTCTTAGGGTGGTGCTCAGTTCCATTTGGATCAGCAGCACCATAACCTCACCCCTGGAGCATCCAGACAGAGTATCTCTCCACACAAAAACAAATGCAACTTTTTGTTCTCTGGCTGGGATTCCTGGACTGCTGCTTTTTGTTCGCCTTTATTTTATTCTCAACATAAATAAAGAAAACAAAACTAGTGCAAGTAATAGCGTGAAACTACTAAAGTTGCATTGCAGGAGACGTGGAACTAGAACAAGGAAAACATTCTCATGGGGGGGTGGTTTCTGAGTAGAATTGGTTAATCCTAGTTTCAGACTTTCATTCACTCAGCAGGCCTGCGCCACAATATTTACTTAAAATCACAGCAAAGTGCATTAAAACAATGTTAAAGTGGAGACAGCAGCCCACAAAGAGCAAATAGAACCAGGGACGCTCTGAGATGAGACAGCGGTGTGCTTATTTCAGGCTTTCCTCTGCCTATCAGATGGTGCCCCCTTTTTGGTCAGCACCAGAGATGCTGGGATGCTGTGGAGGGAGTGTAGTGTTTCTGGTCAGGGCCGTTGCCCACTCTGGCCCTTCATTTTGTGTTGGCATTTTGTCCTGTGCAAGGGATGGAGAACATCTCCCCACTGCACAGATGCCAATGGTAGCGCAGAGTACACAGCAGTGGTCAACCCTCTCCTCCCTTTCCCCTCTATGTTGTCGTGCTGTAAGGACAAGCCTTAACTGAGAGAGCATTAATCCTCAAGGAGGGGCATTACCATGGGCGTATTCATGACCGTTACATGGGTCTCTGCTCTGCCCCAGAGCCTGATTCCTCGAGGAGAGCCTGCGTTGAAGCCAGAGGTTCTTCCTGCTGACAGAAGGCCAGGGCCGAGCCATGCAGAGAGGGTTCAGCTGCCACTGCGCTCAGAGCAGCCCTGAGGTGATGCTCTCATCTTGAACTTGATGCAGTTCAAGGCGCTGTGAAATCTTTGTTTTCCTTAAATGACCTTTGCTTGCACAAGACAGCCTGCATTCAGCTGTGGGCTGCTCTGCATACTTCGTCGCTTCAGCAAGGAATCCACTTTCCTCTGCCGAACGGCTAAGGCTCAGACAGATGTTTCTTCATATCCACAGAGCATGATGATATAATTGGCAGAGCTCTTGAAGAGGAGCTGTCTGTATCTTTTTATGTGTCAGCCCCTTCCACGCCAGCTCCTCTCATCCCTGTCAAATCCTTCTCCAGCACCCTTCTGCCTTTCTACCAGCATCTCCCTTTACTTCACTTTGGGTGCCTCTTCTGCAGAGCATTTGTCCGTAGCAGGGAGAAGATACAGAGCCGTGCAGAGGATTCAAAATGGCTGATGTTGTTACCCCAACAGATCTACTCCAGCCTGCATGGGCTCAATGCTCCATCTGGCATTTTTTCACCAGGAAAAACATTTACTTTGGGAGAGGAAAGAGGAAAACAGAAAATAAGCTCACGCTCACAAATCCAAAAAGAAAGTATGGACTTGGAAATCCTCTAGTGCCTTTTTGGATGATTTCATATCTGAAGGAATGAATCCATAATACAATAGTGCTGATTATGACATTTGAGTATTTACAGTGGGATCTTTCGCAGGTGGAACTTAGGAGAAAAAAAAAGAACAGCTCAGAGGGCAAAGGTTTTGTTTAAAAATGTACAACAAACTGTAACTTAGCACCGAAGAGCGAGACAAGCAGTTTATTGGCTTCTCAAGGGCACTAGAATATTAAGATATCCTGATGAAGAATGGCTGTATTTCAGGAAAAATTCTGAGCAAGAAACTGTCTTAGTTAAACAAATCTTCCCTTTTGCCTCGTTGGTAAATGATTAGAAACAGGACACAAAAGCCAGGTATTTGAGGTAGAAAGAGGCTCCAAAGGTGCAAAGTCCAGATTTCTTGCTGTTGGAAGTTTAAGACTGAGGTCTGGGAAGAGGCATCTGTAGAGGCAGGGACCACGGGTCATTGCACTGACTCAGACACCAGCTCTGAAGGAAAGGCTCTTGCTAGCTCTTGCAGCTTCATTATGACTTGAAGTACTCGTTGCTCTGTTCAAAAGATCCTGGAGTCAGAAAATGGTATGAGAGGATTTCATCCTCCTTCATTACAAAAGCTGTTGTTAGGGTTTAACCTCTTGGTTGCTCAGTACAGGGCTTGCTCTTACGATATCCGTCTCCGAGAAGGTGAGGGAACAAAGCGGTGTGCCCAGGAATGCTTAAACTGATGTCAGATTTGTACACAGCCAGGAAGGTATCTCAGCTGTGATGCCATTGCCTCAATCAGTAACTGTGCTTTTCCACTTTGTTCTCTTTTGTTTTAGGGCCGTTGCATCAATTTCACCAGAGTGAAGAACACAGAGACCCCACCCAAATATCCGCTCAACAACGCATACCCTCCATCATCTCCACCTCCAGCACCCATCTACAACCCTCCACCCCCGGCTCCGATCTATACGCCCCCTCCANGTCAGCCTTGCTCCCGTCTCTTCCACAAGCGTTCGAGAGGCTTTTTCAGCAGTACTGTATCACATCCATCTTCCGGGGGGTGGTGGTGGGGGGGCTAGAGGAAGCTGGACCGTTTTTTAAATGGGTGACAACAGAGCGAATGACTTTGTAGTCGTCTTTCTCCTTTAGTTTTCTTTTATTTTTAAAATCCCTTGTGCATCAGTGCCACCAAACTATCGAAGCAAGAAAAGCCAAGAGACTGCGAGAACAAGGCAAATAACTTGAGTTCCATTTCAGCAAGGCTCTCCCCGCTCTTTGTCCCTGACACCTCCCTGTGCCTTACCATGGTGATTCCAGGATACGTTGAAAAAAAAAAAAAGAATTAATAACTAGAGTAAGCTCTCTGGAAAGGCAATTCTCCCCAGGGAAGGACTGCAAAAGACTCTTCCAAGTGCAGACATCCCAGCTAGCTATCTGGAGACAACTGCACAAACTTCATGGTACAAAACTCAAGGTATGACAGAAAGCTGATCACATCTCACTCACGTGCCAGCTGCCAAGCAAATAATGACAACAGCAGGTCTGCAAGTACAGAAACCCTTGTAAATCTGAAAAGAATTGATGACAGGCAGCTGTTCCCATGGACCATGAATTGGAGAAGGGAAGGTATTGTCATCTCGGAGGGTCCAGAAAGGAGAAGGGGTAGGTCTCTGGTGTCTGGATTTGCGTATGTTGGTATGTGGAAGTGCAGGTGAATGCAAATGGAGTGCCACTAGGAAAACGAATTACATGGAAAAATAAACCAGTCAGTATGTCACAAGGCTTTGACCCCATCCCCTGAGGACAAGGAATAATTGACGACAGGTCAGCCTTCAGCGCTCCCAGTGGGACAGAGGAGTTCATAAAAATTGAGCAAAGGAATCTGGGAAAGGTATGGTTGACAGAAGAGTCTTTGCATTCAGTTTAGACTAATTATGTCCATCGAGTTCATAGCTCTGCAGTTCAGCAGTATAATTTAATGCTGGTTTCCATTTTAAAAGGAAAGTTTCCGAATATAAACAAGAGGTTAGGTGTATTGATTTCTCTAAATCCAGTCTGCTTGGGCTCCTTGTTATTGTCAGTTTGAAATGGTTACCACTGATGCGTTTCTGTTTTTTCTGTAAATTGCATTCTTTCGCCCTAGAAATGTTTCCACATGGATTTTTGTTTTTTGTTTTCCTTTCCTGAATAAGTAGCAGATGCCTTCCAAACTCGTAGTGAAGAAGAGCCAGTGTGCTTACTCACTCTTGTCAACTCTCAACAGCATCACTTCTATTAGCAGTTGTTGACTTAGGCAAAAATCAACACACCGGACATGCAAGATGGGAATCAGTCTTCTAAGAAATGCACTGGCTGCATTTCTCCGTGCTTTCTCCTTGCCTTCATGGGACCCCCACCATATTCCACAATATTACGTACGCACATGTTTTATCCTATAGCAAACCTTCTGAGCACCTGCCTTTGCAACACAGTGCTAGAAATAGGTGAGATCACTCAGCACTTCAGTCAAACCTCTGGCTCTCTAATTTACTGTCAGGATCAGTTCTCACAAAACGACTCTCTCTCTGGAAATTGCGAAGTCATAAGAGGTAAACCGTCTTTGTAGCTGCAGTTCTATGAATATCTAAGGGTTCTCATAATCATATAATTTTTTGCCAGATAAAGAAATGCTTTGCCACGTACTTACTTCAGTGCTGTTGGAAATATTAATTCTAGCTTTTCTAGCAAAAAAAAAAGAAAAAAGGAAAAAGAAAAAAAATGCTCAAGGATGAAAAGGAACAGACGAAAAAGGCTCAGTGGAGACTTGACCTGGGACCCTTTCGGTAAGGACATTTGTGAATGAACCCTTACCATGAGACTCAGAGTCAGTCTAACTGCCATTCACCAGCCTTACCCACCGCTAGGTCAGCATGTCATCTATTAGATGAGATAAATACATCAGTCGCGATGGATCTGAAGACTCAATCTACAGCCAAGGCTGGCTGTTCTGCAAAAAGGCTGATTAATTCACCCACAACACTGTTTTGTCTGCAGGCAGCACAGAGCAGTCCCCAATTAGGAGCAAAACCAACAGTTTTGCTGCTCGCAATGTCAGATTGTATCAGCTACAGGCCATGGTTAGTTCAACAAGACGACTTTGTGATTGTCAGGTGGGAGTGGGAAGCTTTTAACACCCTGACACAAGTTTGGTTGGACTCCCTCTTGTGATGGATGGGATCTAGTTAAATAGCTGTTTGATTTGGTTTCACGATGAAAGGTATAAAAACTGGGAATAGTGTAATACGGGATCAATAGATATTTCTCTTAGCAGATCCTCAGTATTTCAAAAAAGTTTGGAAAGGAAATTGATTTTCAACAATACGGCATTGAGGGTTTTAATTTTTTTAAGTGTCAGTTAACCAAGAAATCTAAACTACTGCTGGGGAAAAAAATAAAAGCAGTGTATACTCCGTGACTAAAGCTAACTTCTTGCAGATGTATATAGAAATTTTCATTCTCCCCACACTAAGGGAAAAAAGCCCCTACGGTATTAAAGAAGCAGAATAAAACCTAGATCAGGCTAGAAAAATGGTAATTTTAAAATACCCCCTATGTAATCATCCAGTTCATGAATAAAAAACAAACTCCAAATTTTTTGTTGTACATATTGTTACTGCATGCTTACCATATGTTAGATGGAAGCATTTCCTATCCATTGTGGATAAAAGAACATTTTTCAAGTTGTAGTAAATTATTATAAAGCCAATGACATTTCATGGCATGTTATCGTATCAAGCTGTGCTTGTTGTATTTTTTTCTTTATGGTTGTACTGCTTTTTTATAAATGTACAAATATTTCCTGTAGTGACGAACACCTATCTTACATGGCATTAATTGAAGCGCTAGAGCTCCAGGCTATACGCTCCCTTGATCCATTGGCAAAGAGTTTTGCACATCGATCCAGGGTGGGATATGGCCAGAGCACAGTGGGTAGAGACAAACGAAACAGGTGTGGGGTAACTGGATGCCGAAGTAGAGCACCCATGCTGCTGCCAGTGAATCGGTTGTGGTGGACCCTTGTTAACGTTCTCAGAAAAATTAGAGCACGTTTGGTGGCGGACTTTGTACCTGGTCTTTTATTTAGGATCAACCTAAATATGGCTGCTAGCATGGCTTCCCAAAAGTACCGCACATGCTTTTAAAAATCATACTCCTTTTATGCCAGTCTCTAAAGATTAACTTGGGAACTTAACGTACAGCAATCAAGAGTGAAAATTTGGTCCTGAATTTAAATCAGCTTCCACTGACGATTAATGCTATGTAAATGAGGTTGAATTAGCTGGTGTACCATATACTGATATATGGTACCCTATGTATTCTCTGTCTATAAAACTTTCCTAGAAACACATTACACAGGCTATCAACCCACACTAGCCAATTTTTAAGTAAACGTTTGTTATAGATCAAAAGGAGTTGAGTGGCACTACATCTGCTCTGCAATTTCAGAAGACTTCAGCAGGTCTCACTGTTTACTAGTTGCACATGCTCCTATACAGGCTGGTCTAAACAGCAATAAACAGATGTCTGATGGCATTAGATGAACAGTTGTTTCATTTGCTCTAAACAGGTCATTTTGATTACTCCCATTGGTTTTCATTCATGCAAAACTTTCTGTCAGTGTGTCTTGCAGCCTCAAAAGACTAAGCAGCTGCATTTGACAAAGATTCAGATTTTTTTTTTTTTAATTGCTAAAATGTTACAAATTGTTGCTGGCTGTATTTTGAAGCATTCACCCACATGAACTTTGTGGTCATCCGAATTCTCTCTCTACTCCTTGGTGTGTGAAGGCATAATCTGTCACTGTTTATTTTGTGGAAGGGGGGGAATGTCTGGCTTCTGAGAGCTCTGGCAAGATTTGAGGGTAACCAGTTGGTAACATTGCCTTATATGTGGTGCTGATGCAGCAAAGGAAAAGAAACAAGCCTTCTGTTTTGATGTTGAATTACATTTTGTCAGTTCAGCCAGTGCTGTGCAATGATGTTTTACTCCCTCTGTTTGTTGCATGTGTCATTTGTTAAATTCAGTCATTACTCTTGCTGACCGTGATGTTATTATTAAAGAACTACACAAATTTGTGTTGGGCTCCGTAAGCTTCATTGACTAGGCAAAGTGAACAAAGCAGGAGGCAGGAGAATCATGGGCAACAAGTTTTCTCATAAAACTGGCTTTCCGTCACCCTGGAGAACTCAAACATGGTGATTTTCTTCCCGACAGCCAGAGCACTTCTTCCTGACACAAAAGCTGTTTTCATCTGGATGTGACACAGCCTAAACTGTCTGCTCCTCCACTGATACCCAGAGCCTCGCCTTCCAAACACAGGATAACTTCTCATTTCGTGCAGCTAACTCAGCAACCTTTAACAAAGGCATCCTTTAACAAAGCATGACGACTACTAGAAATAACTAAGCATGTTTCCTTTCACATTTGCTGATAGTCCTTCTTTCTTCCTCTCTGCTTAACTATCACTAACTCATCTGGATTTTAATATGGCTGGAATATTTTATTTCACAAAGAAGATTAACAGAGCATGAAGAAGTTCAGCCTCAACACCCTGCCCTCTCCCAGCAAAGCATGCAAGCTTTTTAGCTGCTTCTGAAAATGTGAGCAAGCAGTTTCCTCAGCACGTCAAACCTTGCAAGTCTAGGCTCAGTCTGGATTTTTCTTGCTGTGTTTTATTTAAGCCAAACTTGTATCTAGTAAATGCAAAGAGGGAAGCCGCAGTACTCAACTGGTCCTGCTCTCTCACTCTGAAAAAAGGTGCTTTTAAAATGGTGACTATCAAAGAAAATCAGTTGCTCTTCTCAGAAGAGGGCAGGTGGAAAAAAAAAAAAAGCAAGGAAAGTTAAACCTCAGCATAGCCCAAACTCAGAAGAGATGATGCAAACCCAGCAAGCCTTGATGGTAGCTCTGAATCTTTCAGGGCATGCATTTACACAGAAGTGGCTGCCCAGCCAGACTTTGCATAAAGTCCCATCACTACATTGAGGAAAAAAACTGAGAAAAACACTGTAGCGAGACCCAGGCAGGCTTGCTTGCCCTTTCAGTCAGCTGCCAGCCCCGCTGCCTCAGGAAACTCTCTGCTCCCTGAGCCTGTTCCCTGCTCAGGGAACCACATTGTGCTACCATCATGGCAGGCTTCATCACCATACATGCAACAGGACAAAATTTCCCCAGACAGAACATTTTTTGGAGCAGAGTTGCTCCAAAGCAAGGACATGTGGACACGAGGCTGCTAAGTAGCCCTGAGCAAGTGGCCACCCCCCACCTTGGTCTCGGTCCTAGTTAGCCACCTGTGTCCCTCAACAAGCCCCAGCTGGGAGTAGGTCAGGGCTCCAGAGCCAGGGCTGCTGAGGGAGGGAATGGGTCGGTTTGTGGCTGCATGAGGTGATCTTGGAGTGCTTGGTGACAGAGCGCCTTGGGAGCCAGCTTGTCGACAGAGCGGGGAAGTAAAGGAAACCGGGATGGTGTCTACAGCAGCTGGAAGAAGCCAAAACGGTGAGTCCTGGCTGGATCATTTCCAGCAACTTCTTTTATTTTTCTGTTGAGGCTGCAAGTGAGAGAGGCCGGTTTCTCCTGGGCTCTGCACCACTGGCTAGAGGCTGTGCCGGGGTAGACGGTAGTCAGCAATACCTGCCTTAGCACACAGGTACGCGAGTGGGTGCAGAGAGCCGCCCCTTTTCTGAATAGTGGTTGTGTTGTGTGTGGGGTCTGCTCACAGGGCTCCCCTTGCAGATGAACCCTGCTTGTTCCTCTAAAGGCTCATCTGGCTTTGGGCAGCTGAGGAGTTCCTTGCTTGGCAGGGAAAGAAATTACTGGTTTTTCTAATTCTGGCAGAGAAAGCCCCTTCTGAGTCATAGGTAAGGCTTTTGTGTGGGGACTGGTGGAAACACCAGTGAGACTCAAAGCATAGTAGGATCCTCTTTTTGTTGGTAGTGTTGCTGGAGAGTGTAATGCACTTTTTTGAAGAAACAGCTACAAAACAACTTGTAAGAATAACATGAGCTACAGAATAAATCATGTCAGATGCAGCCAGCGGCTGAAAGTCTGTAGCACATCGCCAGAACAAACGTCTTCAGATTATTTAAATATCTTTTAATATTTAAATGCTTTCAAACATCCTTCTTGCTAGCAGAGGGAGGTGAAATATCTTTGAGAGGTCTAGAGCAGCAGGGGAGGTGTTTTCTCACGCCACTAGGTCAGTGTAGATGTTGCCCAAAGTAACGTGTCCCTGATAGCAAAGGACTGTCCCCTGCACCGAGGGGACTTCCCAGCTCACGCTGGATGTGGCCTGGAGCTGTAACCTGTGCTGTGCTGCCTTCAGCTGCGATCTCGTACGATCTCATGAGCTAACCATGCTGCAGCCTGAACAGGAATTTTTCTAGTTCTTCACAGGCATTAAATCACGGGGCCTTCTCCAGAGCTAGAGGAATTAATAGGGATGGAGAAACTATAGCATGCAAAAATACCACAGAGTGGAAAACTGAACTTAGCAGATGAGGTAACTTTTACTTGCAAGAAAGCTGGGGATTTCTATATTCCACTTTCCATTCCCATTTAAAACCCTTCCTGGCGTATCTTTGAGGCCTGCTGCTGCCTGCCTCTGGGTGTGTATATCTTTAGCTGCTTCTAGAAGATGCTTAGTGCTTATTTCTTCTTGCATGTGAGATCTTGTGGTCTCGTCGCACATCCAGGGCTCACTAGTAGATGCCTGGGAATGGGGGTGTCGGGATCCTTTTTCTAAGTATTTCTTAGTCAGTGGAAAGTCTCTGGAAAAGTAAAAGCCAGGGAGAAACAGAGTATGTCTACATTCCTTAAATCTGTTTTTGGGATGGGTGACATGAAATGTGAGCATCTTTGGCCTTAGAAAGGTCTGTCTGCCTGTCAGCATTGCCATGTAATATCCTATCTTGCCATTGCTATGACCTGTGTAGGAAAACCTTGAACTGTTTTTAAGAAAAGCTGGGAAAAATCCATCTCAAAAGCTCCAGACTGGACTGAAGTGGTATGCCTGAAGAGAATGCTGGTTTTGTTTCCCAGGTTTTATTTAAGGTAGGGCTCACAAGCACCCTGGTGGGCTGTGGTATTATCATTTTCAAATGAAAATCAGAAATCAGTGTTCCTTTTCTTCCACTCAGCCGCTTGCATCCTGGTTTGGCCCTGATGTTCAAATGTTTACCCACGCTTTTGGCATGGGGTGGGGATCAGAGCCGTGGGGCAGAACTGGGGAGTCACCAGGAGCAGGGTCAGGATCAAGCTAAGCGTTGGCAAAGGGGTATTTCTTGGCGACAGCGAAGGGGCAGCGGCTGCTGGTTTGGGAAGAGCCCCTGCTACGCACGGAGCCTGATTCCAGGTTTGCTTCTTCTCCTGGGAAGCCACAGCAAATGCTGCCTGCGCTCAGAGGAGCTGCTGGGAGTGTTTCACGGGGTGTGTTTAATACAGATCATGTTTCTGGATGGTTCGTTCACCATTCATGGCTGAGCAAAGTGCTTCACCCTCCCTATTCAGAATGGCATAGCAGGCTCTCTGGTAACTACGGCAACGGCAGACGTGGAAAAAATACTAGGAATGGATCGAAGGTATTTTTAGCTGTCTCTAATGCAGTGCAGCAGCAGGGAGCCAAGGGAGTCAGCATGGGATATATGGGCAGCATTTCCATTGACTGACAGAAAAGACCCCACAGGGCAGAACTTGGGAATTTCTGTTTTGATGTGATACGGTGTGAATTTGACGGTAGTTACTTTTTTGGGGGTAAGACTAGTGTCTTTCTCTGTGTGTGTGATACACTGTTGGCTTAAAGTGATAGCGATTACAGATGCCTATTTCACAGGCTGTCATGGAAACTGGAGAGATTTGCAGTTGCTAAAAATGTATTGAAATAACCGTAGTAGCATCAGACAGTTTTTTGTTTGTTTTTTTTTAACGGTCCAGCTCAGAAGGTCAAATTCTGAAGTCATTCTCACTTGTCTGCCTCTGACTCTGTTCCTGTCTGGGTAGGGATGAGGATGGCTTGGTCCAGGCTGCTCCCCCAGCCTGCTTGAGATAATCTGGTGAAAATAATTGGCTCGGAGTGGCTTGCAAAATAAAATAAGTTTGGTTTTTTTTGTTGTTAGAGAAGGATGTGAAGGTAAATAATCTGTCAAAGATGAAAGAGGTAGTTGTTGGCAGAGCTATTACTTGCATCCTATGTGCTTAGACTCCTATGACAATAGCTTGTCCTCAAAATGTGACAGCAAACCATTGTTTTCATCTTTTCAGTTGTAGGAGATCTTATAAGCTGCTTTTTTAGGAGACTGAGTCATTTGCATTGACCCAAATAATGCAGTGAGTTAGAAATGCAGTTTTAGTTCTTGACCGTGACACTGGGTGAACTGAGAATACACATGGCACCGTCAGTCTTCAGAGACAACAAAATGAGAAAAAGTCCTCAGTAATTTTGTTCCTGGTCCCTCTGGCTTTACAGAGCAATAGGGCTTCCCTGGCTGAGGTCAGTGACGTTATGAAATCAGGTTCCCGTGCCGTTTCCTTCTCTGTGTGCAAACCAGTCTGGAGGTGCGTCCACAGCAAGAGAAACCATTTATATCCAGTGACTGGTGATGCCACCCATTTCCCGGACAGCAGCAATCTGTGTGACCCCAAGGGGCAGCCCCGTGTGGATAGGAGCATCCCCTGGGTTTGGGAAAAGCCAGATTTGGAGGATATAAGGAGGAAGCTCCTGGAGCAGAGTTGTTGGTGGCACTTGTTGCTTCAGAAATAAAATTGGAGCTCGAGTGACTGGAATAACAGGTTACAATGAAAGCTTTCTTTTTTTAATAGTTAAAACCTGGCCATTTTCTACCTCACAAGCTGTTTCCAGCTGGTGCACACATTCCTTTGGCAGTTATGGTTAATGACTCGAGCCAGGTGTTGCACATGTACACTGAAGAGGTCTGTGCTTCTGACCCCAGGTCTGGTGTTGGTTTTGTGCAAGGGCCTGGGCATCCCTCACGGTGCCCGTGTCCTTCAGCCTCGCGGTAGGTCCTGGGGCCAGGATCTTGACTAGTGCCACCCCCTTCAGCTCGATCTCGGTTCCGTCGCCGTTCTGTTAGGGCCAGCATGACTGCATAGCTTTTGGAGCTTTTTGAAAAAGAAACCCAGGATTAGTTCCTGTTAACAGATTGCTGGTTCTTTAAATATCCAAACATTCTCTATAGCAGGCAGGGGAAAGTTTAGGTAATGCTGCAAATATGGAGGTAACTCTATCTACTTATCTGAGGCCAAATTGGCAAGGTTTAAAAAGTGCCCATTATAAATGGAAGACATCAGAGATAGTGACTAAGAAAGCCCTGCTCTGGCTGCTAATCATGACTGGATGCTATCAGTACCTCATCCCGTCTTGTTTCCATGCAAAGGCCAAGCAGACAAAGGAGTTCCCTGTGCAGGGCTGTTCTGTCTGACATGTGGGAACAAATGAAAGGCAAATGTTAAAGGGGAGCAAGGGCTTGGGTTTTCTTCCCAAAGCCAAAAGCTTTTCAGACATTCCTGAGAATGGGAGGACCAGCATCAGTAACTGTATCCTGTGATCTGAAGGTCCTCTGCAAACCATGCAAACTCCCCAAACTTCTAATTAGTCTGGGACATGGTGTGAAGTGATGGTACACACATATCTTGATGCGTGTGTATGTAATGGACCTAAGTGGGTCTCATTTCACTGTGCACCATTGCAGGCCACGGGCGTGCTGTTTCCTGTTGCAGTGCAGGTAGGAGAGGCTGCAGCGGCACTTGGAGCTTTGCAGAGGTGCTGTTTGTCCTCCAGGTAGCATTGATGTATATTTGGGAGGTTGGTATGGTAGGACTTGGGCCAAGACAAGCGTTCCAGGATTTAGGCCTTGATCTATAGGATGCCTTAGAAGGGAATCTGGCTCCCCTTGCAAAACAACTTTTGATTTTTCTCTTGGCAAGAGCTTCCTTTTGTCTCCAGATATATTGATCTCATGCCTGTTCCAGCTGTGACTCCATAGCCATGCTTAGAGCCTTCCAAGCCTGGCCTTCAATAACAAACTTCCTCATAAAACAAAAGGGCCTCACGTGTCATATATACCAGACAGCCGAGAGAAGCATGTGCCTGAATGCCAGAGAAATGCCACGTTCACTTTGTGCCGTCCATCTTTTACAAAGGAGCTGCTGCGAGCAGGTTGTAAGCAGCAACAGAGCAGTTTTATGCCTGGTGTTTCTCTCCCGTTCTTGCAGCAATGGGTGGCTGTTGACCTCCGCAGTGAGAGGGTTTTCTCTGTGCTGCTTAGACAGTCAAAAAGCACCAGAGAAATACAGAGGGGCTCCACCCGGCCGGCACTGTGCCCTGTCCCTGGCTCACCCTGTCGGGAGATGTATTTCCAGATCCCTCCTATCCATTGCAGTGCAGCAGAATACAGTATCATCACACATACGTTCCTGTAGCCTATGGCCTTAGGGCTAAGTACCCCTCAGTGGCTGGATGGCATAAATCAGGGGGGTCCTGCGTCATCGTCTGTGCCTTTTTCTAGCACAGATTTTTCTGTTCGCTTAATTGGTGCATCCCCATCCCCAGTTACACGGCTCCTGACTCTGGAGGTAGTTTGTCCCGTGCTGACGCAGGTGTCTGCATTGCAGTGGGCTGGAGAAGAGAAGGGGCTTGTGTCTGGAGCAGGGCTGATGCTGTAAGTGCTGGGACATCCTGCCCCTCACCGGTCTGCAGGGATTTTTGCCTGAATCAGGACTGTAGGATTTGGCCTTTGCTTTATACCTCTTCAAAATGATTTCTTACTGAAACAATTTGGCTGAAACAGACACCAGCTGAGGCCAAGTGCTGGACCACCCAGGCCACCGGCCTAATCCACTGTGGCACATTTTTACATTCCCACAACATAAAATTAAATAAATAAGAAACAGACCAGAATGTGAGAAAGAAAAAAGAAGGCACAGACTGCTGGAAACCCGCCAGAGAATCCATTGATTCAGTAGGATAAACATGGATCTTGATCAGAACAGTAGGTAGGGAGCCCACTAGCTTATGGGATCTTTTAATACTTCAGTGTTAGCAGGCGAAGGTCATGAGAACATACTAATCTACATTTAGAGAAAGAACGGTACCGTTGCAAACCCTGACGCCTCAGAGCACCAGCAGCAGAACAGCTCTGAAAGCCGGGGGGGGAACCAGTTTAAACATATCGCCGCATAGGATTGCCAAGGAGGAAGCAAAACTTCCCCTGGCTCCAAAGGTTGGTGGTGAGCTGGGGCCACGCTCCTGGAGCAGAGCACGCGTGGGAGATGGGGTGGCGATTCTGCGGGGGATGAGGACGTGACACAGAGCTGCAAAACCCACTGGTGGCGACCACTGATATTTTGCAGGGTAGAGCTGTCTGCACAGAGGCAGGATTTTTTCTTGGAGATCTTCTTTTCTTGTCTGTGTTTGCCACAGTATTTAGTGGGGAGGGAAACGCTGATGAAAAGCCGAAGGGAAATGTTTTCATTTCCCTAAAAAGTAATTTGGATTTGGGCTTCAACAAGCGAGCTTTATTTGGTTTATTTGTTTAAAAACAACAAATTATTTATCTGAAAAAGGATATTTACTGAAAACTGTGGTTTGGCCAAAAATGAAAAATAAACCTTTTTTGTTTAATTTTTTTCTTCTTTTTACTAGAGGCCTTTTTAAGGTTGAATGTATTTTTTAAACTGACAAATGTTACCGTAGGCTCTAATGCTCATGTCTAAAACATGTCAGACTTGGCAGAGCCAAGTGATTTTCATACAGTCTTACGGATCCCTTCTCTAGAAGACTCATCTGATGGGTGCTCGTGGCTGGAGGCTGTGGGATAGTTTCTCTGACTGGTTCCCCCCACCAGTTAGGCCGGTGACAACTGGGGACAACTGCGTGTCATGCAGTGGTGTGCTCCTCCTGCAATGGAGATGGGAACTTTGCCGCCACCACAAACGGTCCTTGTCCTTGGTTCATCCCTGCCTGCAAATTAAATCAGTTCAGGAACTAAATAAGTTTAGTGCAATCCTCTTTTAAATAATTCTGAGCTAAAACACGCAGAGAATTGTTTTTAAATTCATTTGGATTGTTTTAATCGCAGGCAGTGTGTTCGTGTGCAGAAGACCTTGCCTGTAAGGGCAAGGCTGTAGTGAATTATGTGAGGATGTTCCTTTTCCTGCGCTCCCCGCCTTGTTCGGAGGAACGTGCATATGCCCGCAGAAATGCAATGTGGATTCAAGTAATGCCAACTCCTTCTGGGCTTGCAGCTCAGATGAGCTTGCACAGACCTCGGTGAGAGAGGGATTTCACCGCCATCGGGAGAGGAGTCTGTGGCAATGGGGGACGGGGCCATCGGCTCCCAGCAGGTACCTGCCCCCGTGGCAATAAAGTCCTGCCCCAGACTGCTGTAGGAGGAGGACAGTAAACAGGTCGTGTCTTTCACGCTTGATATGCCACTCCCATTTAATCCTCTTCCCTCCTGACTTCTTTCTTCCTCCCTCTGTGTCTTGTTGGAGTATGATTTAATCACAGCTAACTCCACTGGGGAGACAGTTAGGCAGGACTCACTTGCAATGGTGACGTGCGTCTGTCTGTTTGCAGCCAGCTCAGTGATAAATCACTTCACTGGAAGCTCAGGATGTTGGTTTGGGGTTTTGTTTTTGTTTTTTTTCCCCTCCGCCTCCCTTTCTCTAGAAGAAAAGACGTGAAAGAGATGAGCTGCACTGAAAGACATTTCCACGCTCACCCCCCTCCTCGGAAGGGTTTGGAGCTGCGGGTGGGATACTCTGTGCGCTGGCAAGTTCAAAATGCTGCAGTTTCCTAATGCATAAATGCTGCAGGATTTCACAGTTGCTTCCCATGCTCCAGGGAAGACAGGAACATATTCAGGCTGTTGGAGGAGTTTAGAGGCTCTTTAGGCCATGAAAGAGGGGGGATGTTGTCTCAAGTAGCAATTTCTTGCACAGCTGCACAGGTTTGCGGCAGGAGTGGATCTGCTGGTTATGCTGTTCAGCTGCAGACGAGACTGGAGCGGGAGGGATTCAAGCAGCCTTCAGACACACTTCTGTACTGTTGGTGCTTCAGTTTTGTGGGGAAGCATCAAGGTTTTTTCCAGCTTTGCTTTGTCAGTCTAATTTAGGCTGGTACAGTCTGGAAACATTTTTGCTCTATATTAATGTTTTTAAATGCATTTCATTCAGAGGAACAGATTTGTACCGGATCCAGCCCGTGGTGTCTGTGAGTGAGTGTCTTGTGCAACGGTGACGGATGCAAGTACGTGGAGTGCAGTCAGCTTGTTTATTTAGGTCTGTGTGCGAGGCTTTTGAAAACAATGCAAGGAGGAGAGGACAAATTTACTTTCACACACACACACAACTGTCCTTTATTATCCTAAAATGTGGTTCTGGCAAACAGCAGCCACGCTCTTGTTCAGACGGCAGGAAAAGTGAGAATATTCCAGGGCTGACGTGGAACAGTGCCCAAGCAGGAGCTTACTGTCCTGGTTTGATTTGAGGGTGGGATTAGGTGGCATGGTGACCCCAGGCTTAGAGGCACGAGATCTCTTCCAGTCCTGCATCCCCCCGCACAGCCTGATCCAAAGCTTGCTGAAGCAACTGGAAAGATTTCCCCCATACTGCAGTGTCTGACATCAGACCCTAAGCATCTGTGCTGCCGCTGGGTGCTTGTACAAATTAGTGCTATGAGTCAGGCAGAAAACTCATCCACTCTCTTCAGCAGATTTACCTCTGCAGTGCTGCTGTAATTAATATTTCCTCCTCTTTGCAATAGGCTGCCCTCTGCTAAAGAATGAGCTTTGTCTGCACGTCTTTTAATTTTATCATGTGCCCTTGATCTGGAGGCCCAGCTGCCTGTGCAGCTTCCTAGTCCAGGCCAGCCAAAATGGTCTGGGTTAGCTTAAACATTACAAGCAGTATTTTGGGGTGTTCATTTATTGTATTTTAGATATTTTTTTTCTACATTCTACATCATATTGATTGAATTGGGATAAGGACTGATTTATAACTTAAGCGGCCCAGGTGCCAGGGGTTTTCCATACTCTCCAAAGCTGGTGTTGCTAGACCTCGTACAGCTGAGTGTGCTGGGGGACTGGCAGGCAGGCTGTGCACTCTGTGCGTTGGTGCCCCGAGGAGAATGGGGACCCTGGTAAACCTGCTGTCAACAGATTGCAGGCGCTCTGGGGGTGGTGGCAGGTCCTGTGTAGGTCTGTGGACAGCCTTGGGCACAAACCATGCCACCCACCTGTCTCTCATGGTGTTATCGCAGGTCTGTTAAAGCTTTGGTGCCTAGAGGTGTGTGACTGAGCATCTTGGGCTCTGTTTAAGAATGGAAAAGCTTGATCTTTCACTCCAAAAAGCTGCAAGCAGAGGGAGGCAAATGAAGGCTCCCAAACTTACTGCCTTCGAAATCTTGTGGTTGTATAACCCAGCCTCAACTATTGCCTTGTATCACACCAACGCCTCCTTCTCTTCCTCGCTGAGATCTGCGTTATCAAAGCTCAAAGCACTTTGCAAAAGAGTATCAGTCCTGTACGGCACCCGTGTGAACACTGCATGTGCAAAATGCTGGTAGTTGTCACAGCTAAATAGTCTGGGTGAATCCTGGTTGTTTCTGGGGTAATAACTGCCAGATAGTGATGATCTCCGACCTGTGATCAGGGATCAAGTGGCATCTGGGGTTATTCTGGCTGGCTTCCTGCTTGATACCTTCAGGAATTCATAACCTGCTGGGTTTATAGCAGTGGGAGCTTTATGCCTCCGCAAGTCAGACCCCTCACATCTTGCTAGCTGTGTCCTCAGCCTGTCTGTGATGATGGTCACTGTAAGCAATGTTCCCCACCGGGCCAAGAGGTGTTTCTTGTCACCCCAACCCCACAGTGTCAACACCAAGCCACCACTCCTCTGCGTCTTGTACTGTTTTTGTAGTTTTCTAATCTAATCATATGGAAGGTGATGGTTTTTCTCCACTCCCAAGACCTTGCCATAGACATTTCAGCAGGTTTTTGGGGTTTATTTGGTTTTTTTGGCTAGCTGTTCTTGTCTGCGTGGGACTGGTGTGTTAAACATACGAAGTGAGATTCAGGGCTGTCCAGCCAGGCGTTTGTGACAAAACCATCCCAAGGACTAAAGGTCCTACCTTCACGTGCTGTCTATAAAAGACACATCCTCACCACACTAGCATGCAGGCTAGAAATTCAAGTCAAAGCAACACAGACTTAAGCCATCACAACTGTCATTGAACAGAGAAAGAAGGGGGGGGGGGGGGGGNTCTTGGGCTGCGGAAGCCAAGAAGGGAAGAAACCATCCAAGAAAAGACAAACTGGCATCCCCAAAACAGAATGCTCTGCTTTTGGCATTTGCTTTAAAAATCAAGACGTCTTTGGAGACTTTTATTATCTAAAACCTAAAAACAAGGCAAGAACTGCAATGCAAAATGCAACGAGCAAGTAGAGTAATCGGTGACTGTCACTTAGATAAGGGGTTTTTCTATGCCTTACTCGGTGCAAAACACTCAAATCTGGGGCTGCCAGCCTGTGCTGCGCAGAGCATACAGGATCTGACTGATGCTCATTGCTGCCACGGAGGGCCCTCGGGTGTAGGCAGAGAAGATGGCGGCCCCGGTATGTTGTTTTGGCTGCCTGCAGCTCACCCCTCTTGCTCCTTCTCCTCGAGGCTCTCGGACAGCTGCAGGGGAGGCAAGTCGCTCACACAGCGGCGAAGCGGCGATGGCGTTCAGTCTCTGGAGGCGGCAATGCGGTCCACCTGCAAAAAGGACAGGCAGCCGTGAAAAGAACAGCCCTTTGAGCAGGGAGGTGCAGCCATGCTTCGACACCAGCTGCGGTAAGGAGTGCCGATCCGGCACCCAGAAACTGGGGCACTGCCGCAGACAGCCGGTGGTTCAGCCCTGTCAGCCACAGAAAAAGTAGCATGGGGTTTGAAAAACCCTGGAGATAAGGGTATCTGCTTTCTGCGGTGTTAATTCTGGGCTTAAACAAAGGAGGACTTTGTGCGTGCAGGGTAACAATCCAGTCTTGATGGGATTACTCACGGTAACTGAGATACTACAGGAAAAACTCGGCATGATGGGGGGGTTAATCCTTGCTCTAAAGGGACATGTGATGTAGTGTAGCTCCACTTCTCTTTCTTGCCTATCTATTAATGACTACGGAGGCTAAAGCTACCTCCTCTGCACCTTTGGGACTGCAGTGGGAGTTTGCAAATAGCTGTGCAGCCCTAGGGGGGAGTCAGGTGTTTGTGATTCAGAGATTGTATTTTTGGGACACTGAGGTACAGTTACTGTTGAAACCCTCTGGGCAGGCTGGAAATTGGGTCATTTGCCGCAAGTCCAGCACTGAAACAGGTCTGGTCTTGGCTGCTGTTTCTCTGTGAAACAGTCTTGCACTGGGCCTCTGGTAAAGCTGTGGCTCTGAAGGGACCAAGAGTCTGGGGCATGAACTCCCAGACTCATTTGGGGGAAGGCAGGTACCGACAGGGTAATTAGCAGTGGCAGCTCCAGGCTCTGTGCCAGGTTGGGTGCTGCTTTGAAACTGCCTGTGGGTCACGCAGGATCCCTCGCTTTGGGCTTTTCTACCTGTTTCCATTCTGGGAAGCAGCATCCACATAGGCTACGTGGTCTTAGAAGCAGCTGTAGTTCTTCCTCTATTTTTTCCAGCCATAGAATAATGGCAGATATTTCCTTTGGAACAGGACTTTATATAGTGCTTTCCATAGTCACTGAAACAACCAGAAAATGTCAGAGACGGCAGCATTCCCAGGCTGGTGAGCCCTTGTCCCAGCTGAACGTTTCCCTGCTTGTTCCTACTGATGAGAAAAGTGTTTCTTAGCTGGTGTTTCCACGGTGTTAAAGCCCAGGTCTCGCTGCAGTTCTCTTTTTTCCTATGCTAATACCAACCACCCACATCTACTCAAGAACAGTTTTTCTCGGAGCTGTGACCAGTGTACCTCCAGTTATCCACAACCCCCTGGCTGCTGGCCTGCTACAAACCAGCTGGTCGCATCCAGCTGGTGCATTAAATTGAAGACAGCTACAAATAAATTGCTTGCTTTATTGCTTTTCCATGTAGGCATTGGCCACGATACCACTTGGACACGTGGTAACCCAAACAGGAGGGGTAGTGTGATGCGATACAGAACACTTCTTAGAGAGATGTGATAGATTTTAAGCTGCAACGGGCTTAGGAGCAGGTTTGAGCTCTCGCTTTGTCTCATCTGCTCAGCGGGAGCTGTGCCTTCTTTTCAGTGGCACCTCACACTGCACAAAGTGGCATCTAGTGACTGAACAATAACCTTTGAGTCTAGATGAGGAGGGAAAAAGACAGATGTCCTTTTCTGGATCCAGCAGTGCCTGGAGGAGAGATGATTGCCCCCAGGCCTCTGCCTCCTTCCCCTTTCAGGAGGTAACAGTCCTGCGGCTTCACCAAGGTGAGACCCAGCCTGCAGGCGCTCCCTGAACCCATTCCTGCCCCATCCCAGCTAGGCTAGGAAAGCCCCGGATGAAGCTTGGGACTGTGACAAGCCCTTGTTCCTGGCTGGCAGCACCTAGAGGAGGATAAGGGGCAGACGGCTTCAGTCCCTGCTGATCCCTACCCCAACTCTTGTGTCCATACAGCCCTGCAGCTGCTCCGCTTGCAAGCAGGTGCCTTTCTGGGTTAGCTCATGTCAGCCTCAAGACCCACTTGCCCCCTGCCTTGCTTGGATGTGGTCCTGCAGGGACAGTCCTCGAGGCAATTAATTCATCCTACATTTTAAGCCCTGTCGTGAGCCTTTCCTGAAGGCCGTCTGCCAGTTATGCTAAGGGAGAAGACGTGGCTGTTCTGTAGGCTCAAGTCCGACCTACGGAGAGGAGGGGGGTGAGGACTGCCATTCTCCTTTAGCAACACGATCAGTGAGGGGTGTAATACACATTCACTGGGTCACTGAAACCTGTGACTCCTCACGGTGTGGTTCAGTGGGAGTTTTTCCTGTGTGCGTAATTCCCAGCTTTGTGCAACTCTGAAATCCCTCCTAAATTCCACCTGGCAATGGCTGGCAGCACACGCTTGATGTTACGTTACCAGGGAGGCCACTCTCTGAACATGAACGTCCTGTCTTGGCATAGGGCATGTGTGTCTTGGGTTTTCCCCAGTGGACCAGTTGGGCCTGTTTGGATAGAAGAGAATTTTTATTTTCAGCAGCGTTTCTGGCTGGGCTTGGAAAAGCATGTCTTCCTGAGGATAGGAGATGCTGCAAAAAATGTGAGAAGGAATGTGAGTCCCTGCCACAGTTTACAGCAGAGCGGTCCAGCCGGTGACCACAGGGGCCATTCTGTCTGTTCTGGTGGTGCTCTTGCACTGGTCTCATGGTGGAGCTGCAAGTGCTGGAGAGGAGGTTTTGTAGCTCATGGGTTTTCCCAGGGTGGGTGTGCCAGTAGCCATATGTTGATAGCGCTGAAGGGTGGCTTTGGTTGTGAAACCAACTTCCAGGCACATCCTTGGGGTTTGCCAATGCAACGTGAGTCATCCTGTGCAGGCAGGCAGTGTCTTGCCCAGTATTGGGTGCTAGAAAGCACCCGCTTGTTGGCTTGAGGAAGGCTTGTTCAAGTGGCAACTGGCATCAGAAGGGAGGAGAGGCGGCAATGACTCACTGGTGCGTGTGGTGCCACCGAAGCGAGGAGGCTGCTGGAGTGTGCCATCCTCCGCAGCACTCTTGTGTCCCATGCCCCGCTCTGCTGGGGATGCAGAGATCTGTCGAGGCAGAGCTGCCAGCCTGCTCCGGCTGGGAGGCTCCCGCACACCCCCTGCCCCTGGACACGTGCTCTCATCTAGTGTGGGTTAATTCTGGGCAGAGACTGAGAGGAGCAGGGAGGTTTTAGCTGCATCCCATGCAGGTTTGCTGATTGTTCCCCTTAGCAGGAGCTGCAGCGTCACTTTGGTACAGCCGAGGTGCAGGGTTTGCCCGTGCAGGGCAATTTTCTGCTTAATAAGGTCTTCGGGCGCCCTCCTACTGCTCAGAATAAGCTGGCCGGGCCCGCTGTGCTGCCACCCGTCCTGCACATGGTCTGAATGTATCTCCCGATGCACGGGAGCCCTTGGGAACCTAATTGGCTCTTAGCTCTGAGCTGTGGTGGTATTGTGAGCGTCTCCAGTGCGTCTGGGCTCACCGCCGCTTTTAGGATCCTGTGTTAAAGTAATGCTGCTGCTCACTGTCCAGACACAGGCTAGCAGCTTGTTTGTTTAAACTTGTTTCCATAGGAATTTGTAAGGACCATGGGAACATATTTTATTTGACCTAAACAATAAAGAATGAGACTGAGGAGGGGGGAAGGAGTCCCGTCAAGTCTGATTTGTGGGTCTGATTTTTCTCTTAGGCTGGGTAACCTCTTCAGCACTGAATGGACCATCTTGGCAAGTCAGCTTGCTTTTTTTCTTCTCCTTTGTTTTTTCAAATGTCTGAAATGTATTCCAATCAGCTGATAAATGCACAGAAACAGGTCAGAAATAGCCTCTTTTTAAGCACACAGGGCAGCTTTTGGGTGAGGCTTGCAGTACTTCAGAAACCCTGCTTTCATGTCTGAGCTGGCGCTGAAGAAGCCAGATTGTCCAAGTGCAAGCACAGGCTGTGCCTCCGATGGTAGTGAATGATCTCGGCTGTCTCTGCAGTCTCTCTCTCTTTGTGTTTGACTGTGCCACTAAAGCAGTGCCTAAGGATTTGCCTTCTCGCTGCTTTGGGAAAGGACAGTGATGCTCTCCTGTCCAGTAAATGAAGTGCATAAGGCTGTGCAGAGTGACGCGGGCTCCTGGGGTGCTGTTAGTCCTCTGACGGGAAGGTTGGGGTGGCCTCAGGGGCAGCGTGGGCAGAGATTATGCAGGGGGTTGTAGCAGAGATGGGAGATGAAGCCGCGCTGTTGCAGCGTGTTGCTTGTTGGACCTTCCAAGCTGTAGGAGCTGGAAACGTGGTGAGCCACAAATAGATGTAATAGCAGCAAGGAGATGGTGGAAGAGCAGCCCAGCTCAGCAGGGCGTGTGGGCAGTGGAGAAGGCAGGTACTCAACAGTGGAACTGGCCGGGATGCTCCACTGAGATGAATTTCCATCCCCGTACAGCGTTTTTTAATGCTTCCCAGGAAGGCCCGTCAGCTGTCACTAAAGCTAAGGCCCTTAAATGCTCCTCGTTAATGCTCTGAATGCCAAGGGGTGCTGCTAGGGCACTGCACGTGATGCTGCGGGGCTGGCGAAACCATCAGGAACTCGGGATCCACAAGCTCAACAGGTCGGGCTGTCCACTCGGTAGCGGTGGGCTGCCCTGAATGCTTTGTGCTCTCTACTGCTGGTCTCTGTACAAAGTAGGGGTAGTTCATTCACTTTGCGTATCTTCACACCATCGCAATGAGTGTGGCTGTCTGCTTTTTTAGGGGGGAAAGATTAGATAATAGCTTTTACCGCTTTCTGAGGTGGTGTAAGAAATGGTCGCTTTTCTCAAACCAAGAAGCGCAGTCTATGAACACCAGCCTGCCCTGGGCAGCAGATCAGGCTAATGTGTAAGAATGGCTCCACTGCTGGTCAGTGTTTCTGTGAAATAGCACCCTGGTAACCGGGAGTCAATTTTACAGGCAAAACATCCCCTCCTTGTTCTGCCTACGACCAGCAAAAATGTTGCTGCGTACTGTTTTCCTTCCAAGCTTGTGTCCAAAAGGGGTCTGGGGCAAGAATTCCCCACAGCGTACCCTATGGACTGCTGCTTCCCCACTGAGCATCTTAGAGTGACCTGAGAACGGGCTTTTTTTTGCAGGGGCAGGTGGCATTTCTCTGATCCCAGGTGCTACATGGGTGTTTTCTGTGCAAGCAGTTATTGTACAGGGCTACAGGTACACTCTGCAGTGGTGAAAAACAGTTTACCAGAGCGCAAGAGGAGCATGAGGTGTTGAATAAACACCGTTCCCAGGGCCTTGGCTATGCACAGTACTCCTGCAAGCAAGGGTGAGCGCCGCTTTAGAGCGGAAAAGGTAAATACAGGTAAATTAAAGGGACTTGCATGAATGTGTACAGGCAGCAGCTTCAGGCTCAGCACTGAAGCTGTGCTGAAGGCCCACGCACTGTGGAAGCGTGTGAAGGTTGTTCTAGAAGGGCCTAGGAGCGCTTTGGAGCAGGCAATCTACTAGAATTTATTCAAACCAAATGCTTATGCCCTTCTGTAAATCTCACTTAGCTTCTGGGAGCTCGTTTATCTTCAGATGTCGTATTGTATGAGCCTAACTCTATGCGGGACTGAAGAGTTTCTGTGCAAAGGGCCTGCAGGTCCTTCGCCCCTTGTCTTGCTGCTTTTTGCCACATCAGGATTTAAGGAAATGGCTTTCTTGCAACCAGAGCTCAGGACCAACTTGCTAAGGACCCTGGATGTGTCCCTTTGCGTTTGTCTTCTCACTGCCATTTTCATTAGCTTAAATTAAATGCGCTCTGTAATGTGTGTGCTTAGATGGCCCAGATGATAGAGAAACGAGCAAATGAGAACCCTGGCAGCGTCTCGTAGCTACCTGTAGGATACACCTCCCTTGCTCTTCAGAGTATAGTACTTGGAATGTATTAAAGAAAGGGGTGTGCCCTGTCCCCTACCCGGTGTGACTGGAAATGCAGCCAGCCCTTGACAGCAGCTGCCGAGAATCACGAGAATCTCAACTCCCTGCTTTGCGATGTATAGCCTGAGAACGGGCACCTTGTGCTGAATGAGAGACTGAGGGTAGTGCAGCCCTGGGGGCGCTTCGGGAAGATTCTGCACACAGCCAACTTTATGTGCTGATTTGTTGCAATATTCCCTGCTCCTTTAGCGTCCTGAGCAGATGTGACCTACAGCTATGACAATGAAAGCCTAAAGCTTTGAGCTGTTTGACCCGTTTTTGTTTGTGACTGTAATATAAGCTAGAACTGGTATTTATGTTTGCAGATCTGAGCAAGCAAAAGTGGACCGTCTTACTCCCAACATCTGCGTAGGCACCGACTTTTATTGTGATACTAAGAACATATATGATGTGCATCGTTTCAAGGCAATAAGCCTTAGGAAGTAGCCTCGTGACCTTTTAATACTGGTACTTGTATAGGAAAGGTATTTGTGAGAAGAGCAAGTCCAAGCTGCTCACTTTATCTATCTAGGAAAATGAATGATTCTTCCCCTGGAGAGGTGAAGGTCCCTGAGGAAATTAATCCATGGCTGGCTCCGACTGGAGGAGGGGTGGAATTTCAGACAGTCTTTTGTCATTGTGGGTTTCGCTTACAAAGTTATCCAGGCATTTTTTAGACATGAACAATCTCCAAGCCCCCAGCTGTTGTCTTACAAGAATGTGCACTTAATTGTACTATGTCAGCATCTGTGTCGTAGTCCCCCAAACAGGTTGGTTTCTTGAAAAAGAAACCGCGAGTAATATTCACTAAGCATGGGTCATGTACGGGCTGTGCTGACTGCGATTTTTGTCTCGCCTGGTGATAGAAAAGTGGTAGTTAAATGAGAATTAAGGTACAGAAGGTAATACCAACTGTTCTGCCTTAGGGGTACTTTATGGGCTTTCTTCTTGGTTAGTGGCAAAAATCATGGTTAGGAAAGGGCAGCTGAAATATATTTCATCTCCGACATCAAAAAAAGCCTGGCCAGTTAGGAGGGAGGTGAGTTAAGCCCTCCGTTTTTCTGCTTTGTACAAACTCCCCTTAACTTTCATAGGGGTTACCTATTCTTAAATAGATTTAACTGAAGACCAGTAATTCCATTTGTTTAATGTAGGGCACTTGATTTTTATTCAAAGGGCGAGATAGATACAAAAAAGTAAGCAAAAAGACAAAACCCAAATTATAAAACACTACAGACAAAAGTAAGACATCTTCTGCGTACAGCACACAACAGGAAACAAGATACAGACTGGTCCCCACAAACCAAGCCAGCTGGGTACGTACAAGCAGAGGCAAATAGATCTAGAAGGGAAGAAATGGTGGTATTTGCCACTTCAAATGTCTATTTACATAAACTGAATTGAAGGCAAATAGTTCTCTTTTATTCAAGCCAAATAATACTTTGTTTCTTCTTCTTCCTGTTTCTGATGTAGAGGAGGGATTCCATGCTTTGAGGCAAGTTTGGTACATTTAGGTAGGATCTAAAATTAGCCACAGCTAAACACGGACGTGCTACTTCAAGCACCGAATTTCAATCCCTCCTTCTGTCCGACACGCTGCCACCAGGCACCTACTTGTGGCCTCAAGGACTGCTAGTGACAGCTAGAGAGGAGAAGAGCCTGATTTTGCACTCTTGTGTCGGTCTTCCTTATGCCTTTAGATGTTTCAGTCTGCAGCTTAACCAAACCTAGTGTGTCTAGGCTAGTCTTAAGGCTCCTAACTGAGCATAATTACGTGTTGTGTCATGTCCATGAGCTCCCTCCCACTTGACTCGGAAACGGTCTGTGTGAAGCTTTCCACTCTTTCAGCACAGAGGGGTTGAGACTTCACAGATAGGGGGGTCAAGGCAGCTTTCTGGCTAGAAGGGCGTCCCCGTGTTGTGGGACGTGATTACCTTCAAGGCAGCAAGACCATGCTAAAAAGGAGATGGCATTTGCCATGTCCTCGGCTGCACCTTACAAGGACACGGCTACCCAAACACTGGTTTGGGCTCTTCATAAGAATATGCAACACAGACGGTACCTAGTCACCTGACAAATTCAGGAAAGAACTGTCTAGAACCTTTCTTCAGTAGAGCTAGGAGGGAAAACCTTTCTGACAGAAGTCTATTCCATGTACAACTTAATTTCCTATTGTGTGGGGGATAACCTTACTAGCGGTGTGGAATTTGTCTGAGATCTGTTAGGCAGAAACAAGGTGTGCTGAGCCTGAAGTTCTCTGGTCTTCTGGTAATTAAAGAACCCTAAGACCTATGGGTGTGTGCTTCCCTTTAAGCCTCTGTAGACATAGATGAGGAAAATGGTTACTTAAATCAAAAGTACGCAGTAATAGGCAGCTGCTATTCCAAATGGCAAAGGCCTCTTCTCTGTATTTACCTGTGGCTCAATTTTAGTGACAGGGCTACTGAATTTTTAAACACCTCAATTAAGAAGGAGGGAATTTTACTGGCTCAGTAAGCAAAACATTCATTTTGGAGAGCAGAAGACTGACTGGCTGTTAATAAATATCACAAGACATTCTAAAAGTTTTCTAAGGAAAAGAGAAACATCATCTGTTCATCAAAATGCAACACATCTAGACAAAATGAGGTAAGGAAAGCTAATAAGAGTCCTTTATACATTCTCACTTCACACAGGCATGGCAATTAACAACAACGAGATGCTTAACAGATTCCCTACCATGCTCATCAGAGAAATTCTTCATAGCAAGTGTGCTCCACAGCATTCTTTGATATTAAGCATTACAACATCCGACAGCCTAGTTGCAAGTAGCGACTAAACCTCTGTTTTGGCAGGCAGAGTTTTATACACTTCAGGCAGTTCGCTGGCAACTTGCAGAATGCAGGGGGTGAATACTACCTTTACTTCTGACAATGAAGAATCTGTCGTGAGTTTTAATGCCTTAAATTACAAAGAATAAGGATTTGTCTATCACAGCATAAAACCAAATAGCTCAGCAATATCTGTACAGTTACACCCGACGTGGGAGTGTCAGACTTACGTTTCTAACTTAGACTCCTGTTCTTTGGTCCTCTTTGTATACAACTTACTTTCATAAATATTTAACAGCCTGCACTATCGAACTTTTACTGAATAGCAACTTGTATTTTAACAGGGATGGCTACCATCCTCTTTGCTAGGAGACTCGGTAAGCTAGCGGACAATCATCTGTACAAGGCTAGATAAAAACAACGCTTGCCACTTTTCTTCTGAGTGGAATAGGAGAAAAAGGTCTTAAAATAATTCTCTTGCAGGGATCTTTCACATGAGATCCCATGCTAACGAGAACATAGGATGTGATACTGCAAGTCCTTGTGTCCTTGTGCTGGGGGGGGATAGCGGGGGGAGCCCTGCCTTGGTTCCAGCCCTCCACATGAAAGGTTTGCACAGTTTCTCTTCTCTTAAGCAAGCTAGGTGGGAGGAGGAGGAAGAGGAACTGTCTTCAAATTATTAGCGTTGAACACTTGTCGTTTTTTCCTTAAGGACAAGTATCGTCTTCAAATGAAGCAGGGAAGTCTACTGGTCATGTTTAGGCAGAGGCACATAACTGTTATGAGTCAGTGCCTCAAAAGCAAATGCTGTATAAATAAAATGCAATATTTACTACTTTGTTCCTAAACAGACACTGGCAGCACAATGTGTTCATAAATTAATAGTCAGAATATGATGTATTAATAAACGTACATATACTGGTTTCCAGGCACGTGGCATTTCATTCTCATAATAAAACTAAGCCTTGAGCTGATACTGAATTGAAGTTAAATAGTTACTGTGGTTTTATATAAAGTAGAATTGCTACAGACACGGTCTTTGGAAACACCTTGGTCTGAGCAGTCGTCTTCTGTTGTACGAGTCAGCCTGCGTTACCGCTACTTAGCAGTAGTCCAGCATCCTGTGCAAGGGGAACTAGGTTCTAAAGGGTGGTGGACAGTCCCCAGGCACTGCATTTGTTAAATAATTCTTTGGGGGAAGTGACCTGGAATATTCACCAGCGCTTGGCAAGCATTACTTTACGCCTTGTAGTGTGTTTTTCTTTTTATGGTGCGTGTGTAAAGCTAATTCAAAACCCATCAAGCACCTAATCATGCACCTTTTTGCATTAGAAACTACATAGCTAACTGCTCTTTAATGACTTTGAAAAAGTCAGTGTCAAGTTCTCAAAGGTGTATTTTCTGTGTAATTTCTGATTCTCTCTGCAAGCTTGTTATAAAACTATTACCGTCTATATTTCTGTTGTGTCTATCAAGCCTTTTTTTTTATCCCCTCCAATTTTAAACCAGCTGAATTTGACACAAGTCACATACAAACTGCTCCTAAATAAACCAGAACCTTTCCTTAAGGGACTTCTTTGGCTAACACAGTAAGCCTCAGGAAGGGAGCTTTAGTGCTGTCTCTCTGCCCGAGAGATACAAGGCAGAAACTTTCTCCTACGCGTTCAGACTAGTAAGTGACCCGCAGCCGCATAAAGCCGGTTCCTTAGGATGTGTTTATAGTGCTACAGTGCTCAGCTCAAGGGGAAAAATCCTCAACACAGGAAGACTGCTAGTTGGTTCAAAAAAAAAAAAAAAAAAAACCAAACCAAACCCAAACAAAACAAAAAACCAAAACCAGCAGCAACAACAAAACACCAGCACAAACTGTTCCTACTCCTCTCTTTTCCCCCACTTTGGTAAGCATCCATACCGAGGCAGACACTGCTTCCATTTACACTCGAAGGCGTGAGTTCCACTGTCTTCATGGGCACAACGACAGGTATATGCTGGTGTTACACAGTGCGTTGCGGCCCACCGAGTCTACGAGATTGTCACTTGCTAGGTATTTGGCATAGATAAAATCCTTCTGAAGCAACGTTATTTTCTTAGCGCATTTACCATGTGCCTAAAATTTAGGAGGTTGTGACAGGTCAGCTGAATTCCCTTTTGTCCATGAGGCAGAAATTGACCCCAAATGCTTGTTTACAGTTTCGTTCACTGTTAAAATATCTGCACAAGCATGACCAGTAACAGCTCTTGTTCCAGTTGTATATTCTGGTATCCCGCTTCACTGCCTGAGAGCATGACAGGTAATTCATTCAATGGTTTCTCATCAGCGACTGGAATGAGCCACACTGGCTAAGAAACAATGACATCATCTTAAAGTAAAGTGGAAGGCCCCTTACCTAGAAGACTCAGTAATCTTGAAAGAAAAACCATTTAACATCTTTCATGGAAGTCTATTGTTCAAAAAACCCCAAAGCTATTGACATAGCATGTGGAATCAATTTGACAATCGCTAATGTAATGGAATTACGGTGATCTTATACACAAACAATGATTTACCAAAATAAGATTTACCTAGGGGACTTTAAAATCAAGTTATTTTGGTACCAAAAAGAGTCTTTCATTTAATTCCCCTTTGCCCCTATGATTCAGATGATCTTTCACTCTACAGTTACGGACTTGGCCAGATTTCTTGGAAAATCAACCTGCAGAGAGGGAGGAGAAAGAACATGCTTGTGAGTATTTACACACTTTGTTTGTGTATAACTTTGTAATGCGTGGAACGTTTGTTCTGCATTTAAAGTGAAAACGATTGACCATATTCTCGTGTTAACTTAGGATAACTGGTGCAGAAGTAGTCCATAAACCTCAATTGTTACGACTCCTCTGTTGAGAACTAAGGAGTTAGTCCCTTTAGGCTATGTTGTTACAGTGCTCAAATGATAAAAGGTAGAGGCCAGTGTCTGTATTAAGATCAAATACCTAACACAGACAGACTCTGCTTGTCAAACATCCTTCTGTGGATTGTTACCTTCCTTTCAGCTTCCTACCAGCCCTCCAGAAATTGTACGCTCGTCCCAGAAAACAGACGCACGTCCAAACTCAAACTGCGCAAGACTCGGCCAAGTGTACTAGACTGCCTTCAACTTCTGGTCACGAGAAGCTTCTGTAATTGCCAGGTTTAACCTGGTCGTTCCAGTAGCTCAAGCAATTACACAGACAACCCCCACAGACTTCCACCATCACCCAACGCATCTTTTCCAGCTCTGCAGATAGCAAACACGAGAGCAGAAGGGAAGGAATACTGTACTTACGTCATATCCTCTGAGAACTGCCAGATGGAAAGCCAGAAGCTGAAGGGGGATAACGCTCAGGATCCCCTGCAGACAGTCCACTGAATGGGGAACTTTGATTGTTCTTTTATTGTTCTTAATTGTCTCGATGTCTTCCTTATCACAAATCACGACAGGTCGCCCCTGCAACAAAGGGGAATGGTGAAGAAAAACAGGTCTGGAACATTCTTTTCTCACTTCTGTTCAGAGCGCCAGTGGCAAGAACTTTCTACTTAATTTAGAACAAAACAGCTTGGCATCCCTGTAGCATATTTTAAAGGGTAAGCAAACCACACTAGGCTTCTGCAGTCTGCTGCAAAAATTGCACTTGAAATGCCCAGAATATCTACTGAATTCACATTTTAGGCAGTGACACTAAAGCAAATAGTTTGGGTGCCCTGTAAACTGCTTTGATATTAAGAGCAACATTTCTGATGCACTGTAAACTTTTCCAGGTACTTACTTGCCGTGCAATGACCTGCTGGAGAGCGTTCTGGCACTTGGCGTAGGTATGGTCTCTCATGATGATCATGATAACGGGCATGAGTTTGTCCACCAGCGCGAGAGGGCCATGCTTCAGCTCACCTGCCAAAATCCCTTCAGAGTGCATGTAGGTAATTTCTTTAATTTTCTAGATGGGGGAAAAAAAAAAAATCATTCGTAAAGCTTTGGGCAAACTTGTAATATTTTTTTTTTAACCATCTCTGTGGCTTCTTCCACTTTCTTTGTAACTTTGCGAAAATGCGTTCTGCCTCTCCTCAGATCCTATATGCAGACAAGCCAGCCTGAAAACCTAGATCCAAGTAGTGCGTCTGGGCCGAGCTGCTTGCAGGCCATCAACGCTTACAGTTCTAACACCAAACCTACCCCAGGCCTTATGATTTGCCACCAGCCAACATATCTATCATCATAGTCTTGAACCAAGCAGGCAAACGCAAAGAGGATGCGTTTGCGTGTCAGTGGGTGACAGCACTTACAACAACAGGAATCTCCTCAAAGGTAAAAACTACAATAAACACGTTTTAGAAAGTACACGTTCAGTTTTGGATGCTGAGCATTCCTGGAAATGCCACCCCAACGGTTCAAAGAACTGGTTTTATCAGGGTGCTCAGTCTGTCACAGTAAAGCATGCCCAGTGTGAACGCTGAAAACACACCCTTTCGACCCACCGTGCCTGTGGCTGTTATGTGACTTGGGTATCTTTACGTGGCAGTCTCAGCAGCGTTATGGTGAGTTTTAGCTATTTGACCCAGTATGTCAGCCAACACGCCATAGCTATTAGCTGCTTTTAAAACAACTTGTAGCCATGTGTCCTTTCCTCTGCGGAAATCTGAAGTCCATAGCTAAGCGCGTTTGAACCAGCTTCAAATAAAGAAATCTCTTACCAAAGCTCCCTCAAGACATGTAGCATAATGGTAGCCACGTCCCATGATGAGAACAGACTTCTGATGGTACAGCTCTGTGGCTAGCTTCTGGATCTCCTCATCCATACTCAGCACTTCTTTAATTAAGTCTAGAAGGAAAGAGAAGAATTCAAGTTGTGTGTGCTTATATGCCTGTGCCTCTCAGACTATACATACTGTTTATACTTCATATACACAGATAGCAGTAACTTGCATAAAAACCGGACTTGGTGTTTTAATAGTCCAACGTAGTGGTCTGGAGACGTTCGAGAGAACGCGGTTGCAAGTTATTGCCAATAGCCACGTTGCACGTATCTGATCCCCTCAGTCTTTCAAAAGCAAAGTTCAGGTACTGCTGAAGTTCATCTGTGCTATTGAACTTCGCTTGACAAGATGCAATAAATGCAGCAGTTTCCTACCTGGCAGTCCCTTTAGACCACGCATGATTTCCTTGCGCCTTTCCTGCATAGAAATTCTGTCATCACACATCATCAGAGCAAACATCACCAAAGAGACAAACTGGCTGGTATAGGCCTAATGGGGTGGGGTGGGGGTGGGGGGAGAGGAGAGAGAAAGAGAGAACATGTCATTAAGACAGTAACCAAACGGTTGTCACCTACTACGTAAAATCCTTAGACTAGCTGTTGACTTTATTCTTAACATGGTACCAAATGGCAGCTTTCCTTCCAATTAAGTAGCAGAGATGAACATGAAATTCACAGGGCAAATCTCATTTGAGCAAATCTCAAATGGAGGCGTGCAATGGCACGACCTCCTTATGCTCCAAGAGATTAAGATACAAGAAGCAAAATGGAATATTTCTAAGATTCCCTGGCGACTATTAAATCCTATGTTGTGATCATACCCGTGTCCTCCTCTACTGCAGGCAAATGCTGAAAACACTGAAGGCAGGCAGACCCACTGACTGGAGATGTACAGTGGAAGCCCACCACTAACATCTGGCCATGGGAAAAGGACAGCTAGCTGAAAGTTTTTTTGGACCGCATTCAAGGAACACAAAGGCAGCTGAAAAGGTAAGTGATTTCCCACCTCCCTTTCTTTAAGAACAGTAAGGCTCCATATTTGCCTAAAAGACCATAGTGGCTGGTGTCACTGACTTTGGGGAAAAATCGTCTGCACAGGCAAGTGAAATTAGCGCTCAAGTTACGGCAATTCTATTCGCAAAACCATTTTGGGCACAGTATCAAACAGCTATTGCAAAGTCTAGCCCCTGAAGTCCTTCTAAGACAAATGTTATGAAATGGTCTGTGGTGCCAGCCTGGGATTGAAGTTGCTTAGAAATAAGATTAAGGTTTATAGTATTTCTGTCCCTTCCTAAACAATGATCAAACAAACTTTCATGTTGCTATATTGGAGAAGATTTAAATAGCTCTGAAGGAATCTAGAAAAGCTTCAGTTACGCTGACTAGCAGAGTTTGATACGGAATGTGATCTACTTTGTTCTGGTGCAGTTGAAGGTTAGAGAAGTAAATAGCACCAAACAGTCATGCTAACAATGCTCGGGTTGTTTATAATACGTTCTCAAAATGAAGTTCTGGACAGCCTTAGGGCAGAATCTTTTCAAGTTCGTATTTCATATACGCACAACTTTGGTAACTCCCCACATCACCAGAGAGAAAATGCCATTTTCAGTTATCTCCAAACTGTAACGTTGGCTATGTGAAAACAACCCAGGGACAAACAACTCGTTCAAGAGTTTCTTGTAAAAGACTCATGAGTTTTCCATGATCAAATTCCCCAATGAACTATTAAACTCAAATGTGGTTTTTGGCTGAATTTATGTAACAGATTGACATCATCTCGCCTCTAAATAGAACTAAATCAAAGCAGATTTCACCACGCAGAAGCACTTCATCAAAATGAAATGCAGCAAAGTAAGTTATTTTATACTGTATCACGCGTAGCCAGATGCATCAACCACAGAATAATTCCGTTAGGTGGACATAAATACCGGGTTTCTGTAAAAGACCATTCCCCCTTTTGCCAAAAGTATAGTTTTAATATGACGCTTTCTTTAGTAAAGCAGTGCCACTAAGGGCAGTCGCATGCTGTCAAACTTTGTATAATCTTGGCTTTTAATTTCCTTTTTCATCTTTAGACCTTAGTTTAAACCTGCACCTCAAGACAAATGATGGCAAAGAGGAGAGAATTCTTGCTTTTTAGGGAACTCTTCCCTCTGAGACCCCTTCGTTTTCAATGTTTCAACGCTTCCTTAGAATAGTTCATTTCCCCAACCCCCACCCAAAAAAAAAAAAAAAAAGCAAGCCCTTTGCAAGATACAAGAAAAAGAAGATGAAGAGTATTGCTGGGCACATGGTCATTACCTACACAATCATCAACAGCAAGCGGTAAAAAGGGAACAGAAAGCATTTAACTGAGGACCTGTGCCATAGCAAACACCATCAGGGAGACTTTTAGTAACAATAATAATACTACTACTAATCATCATCATCATGATCAGTGAGGTCTATAAACTTATTACTTACCTTGGTACTGGCAACCCCAATCTCTGGTCCTGCATTGATATGGACTCCACAATCCGTCTCTCGTGATATAGAGCTGCCAACTGTGTTCGTTATTCCTACAGTTAAGGCTCCTCTCTCTTTGCAGTACCGAAGACCCATCAAAGTATCTGCTGTCTCACCTGAAAAGACAGGTATTGACAATGCTGCAGTTCCATATTGGTTACTGCTGCCACTGCAGATGTAAAATCGCAATGATTTCCCAAAAAGAATCTTAGAGGTTTGTATTTGCCTGCAAGTCAAAGGAGTTTGCAGTTATTTCAGCCCCGGCACACTGTGTTTTAACCCTAAAAAGAAGACAGTGAAATCTAGAAAACGCAAAACCTAACAATAGTGTTTGGTGTAAGGAAAAGTCAGTATTCTGCTATGGTTTAAAGCAAAATAAAATAAAATTTTAAAAAAGGCAGTTCAAGTGTATCTTAACACCTGGGGCAGGGTGGGGTGGGGGGAAAACCACGTATTAGGGATAGCTGAAGCGTGCAGTGGATGCAGTGGCATTAAGTTACAGCTAGCCTTTTGAGTCCTGCCACCACCTTGCTGCCGTTGAAACCCACGGAATTGTTTGCTGATGGTGCTTACCAACAACACGAGAGCTTGCAAAATCTGTTATCAAAGAGGTTATGTCTAAAACTAATTATCCCTGTTCAAAATTGTTTGCACTATGCAAACACAAGCTGGCTTAGATCGGACTTCGCTTAACATGTCGATTCAAAAACTCTAGATATAAAGCAGCAGAAAAAGTTGGTTTAAATGAAGGTGATGGGGTGGGAAAGGAAACCTTGCACTGATCCCAGCAGCGCTGCTAGCGAGCTGAGCTCCAGAGGTGGGACGAGAAATAGAAGCTACTGTGTATTCCATCTAGTGTTACCAGGTTGCTTGGGTCCTGAAAGGACACATCTCTTTTGAGTACTCCTGCACATGTAAGGTGACAAGAGAGAACAAAAACCCCAAGGTAGTTTGGCACACTTCTCCTTCAGTATGCCAACGCATAAAAACCGCTCTGCATACTGTGCTACTTAAAGCAAGTCATGTAGGGTGGGAATCTAAGACTAGAAAAACAGATTTATGGGTGGGGGGAACTGAGGCTATTTGAGCTCAGTATTTACTTTGGGTTTGTATTGCCTCATGACCAAGCTCAGGTTCCAGGAAAGTCTTTGTTAGCTCGCCACATCCAGCACTTCAGGGGAAAGATGCACGCCCTCACTCGTGTTGCCTGTTAGATTGGGACAGTACAGTTTCTACGCAACACCTGCACCTGTATTCCAAAAACCCAGGGAAAACCTGAACGTTTACACGAGCCCCTACAAAGAGAGAATATTCTGAATTACTTAATATGGAGAAGAAAAAATTGCTATCAAAAGAGTATTTTCACCTATGGAGAAAAAGTAAGTACCAGTTTTAGTATCAAAGCTGAAGATCAGTTATGAAAATCTACAATGGTAAATGCAACTAAGAGGAAAACAATATTGTAGTTTTGTGTTGCAGTTGTCCTTGAAAATATTTTGAATGTGATTTACATCACTTCTTTTTTATGCTTAAGTGTGTCTTTTATCTCATATTCCATTCCAAGGTTGTAAGTTTTGACACTTGTGTGTAATAGTTCCATGTCTTCTATGGATGCGATCCACCATATCGCTTAGTATTTGGCAGTGCTTTAACTAGAGAACTGAAACTATTCAAAAGAAACTATCGAGCTGCCTTGACCCAGAGCTCAGTAGCATTTTTTTGGTCTGTTGATTGATGGAATATTTCCTCACAGAGAAAGGAAACAAAACTCCTGTTACCATATGGAAGACTCAGCTAAACAAAATCATGCACCAGCACGCAGATGGACAGGAGGAGAACCACTCTATTTTTTTCCCCATCTCTAGTATGTGTGTGCCAATTTCTTCTCTCACGCGTACCACATGCAATCCTACAGACAGGCGCAAGAATTTGGCCCTACTGCCTTTTCCCTCCCAAGCTAACATTTACAGGAAAGAGGGGAGCGAGTGGGTGGTAAAGCAAGACCATACCTGACTGGCTGATGAAAAAGCAAACATCGTCTCTGAAGACAGGGGTGTTTCTGTCCAAGAAGTCACTGGCTAGTTCAACCATAACAGGTAGTTCAGTCAGTTCTTCCAGAACCTGGCGGGTCTGGTAAAAGGAGATGTCAGAAAGTTGCATATTACATTGTGTTTAAAAAACCGAGTGTTTGGAGTACAAAAAAGCCTTCCAGTTGCCACACACTGGAAAATATTACTATCAAAATACCATGTGAAAATTAGTGCTGGATTATATTTTAATTACTCAGTATACCCATACTCGAGTCACACAGCTACCCCTGTGAAAAGCAACACTGCTTTTGGCACCACAAAAAGCCTGTGAGGCCAACTCCTCCCTCACACGTAGATTGTTCTTAAATAAGTCTCGCTTATTATATAACACTACATATATATTATACAATACAGGGTGTCCTTCTATCAGACTATAACTTGTATTACTGAAGAACTCGGAAGCCACTGCCTGTATCCAGGCTGAGCCAGAACCTTGTTTTGGCTAGTCGATGGATTACTGTTAACATTACCTTAAAGAGCTGTCCAAGATCAACAAAAAATGTCTTTTCTGGTCCTTGCAAATCGGTGAACATAGCTGTGTTTTGCAGCATTTCTGAGAGAAGCTAAAAGACTCCTCTGCAAAATTGCAGAGCGCTTTTAATTGCAACATTATGGGCTGCCAAGCTACACTCTAAAAACACTTCATCTACAGCCATCGCATTTTAACCAACGATTAGGTCAGTCCCCAACAAAACAAAACCACACGTTGGCTATAGGCACAGCCAGCACTTCTGTAAGGTACAACGCGAAACCTCTTCACTGCGCTGGACCAGCACAGAGATGTCTCTATGCAGGAGCGATCGCTGTCTGCGTAAATAGCAAAGGAGGAAAAGCTATCTATCTGGCTCATGGCAGCTCCTACCTTGCTGCAGCATTTGCATTCTGGTCTTGCACTGTCTCTTCCCCTGCCAACTGTCTTTTATGACTGAGCAGGTTTTGTTTTTTAAAGCTTTCCATAGCAATAAAAGTCACAGGCAACATTTTCATAAGGATTCAAGTTCTTCAGCTTTTATTTCCTACTGCTGTTGCTGGTGACTTGAAAGTCTGGTGTATGCAGCTTTCAACAGGGTCTTCATTCATCAGTGTGCACTTGCTCTATCTTAACCTCAAATCAATCCTTAACCTGCTTGACACACGCAATACTGTGCCCGCTGTTCAATTCTACCTACAGTTTGCAGACAGATCAAGCCTGACCACTTACCGCAACTCCAGCATGGTAACTTGTCCCGCAAGCAATAAGGATTAAACGACGACACCTCTGAATCTCCTTAATGTGATCCTTCAACCCACCAAGATTTACTGTAAGCAAGATTCAGAGAGAAAAATTAGGCTGGCCAGGTAGGAGAAATTCTCAAGATTACTGGTGCTAACACACAGCACGTTACAATCACCATCAACCACTTTGAAAAAAAACCATCACAAAAAGTAATCTTGCCACCAGCGCATGTAATTCTGGAAGCGCTCCCTGTGAGACACGCACATCGTCTTACACCAGCATGTTTTAATCTCCCATGTCATCACCTACTTCCTCCTCTATAACTACTGTGAATAACTACTAGATGCTGAGCTGTCAGAAATAAAGGAGGCTTATTCTCAATTACCGGTGTAGTCATCAAAGTTGACCCTTCCTCTCATCGTATTAACGACAGATTCTGGCTGTTCAAAAATTTCCTTCTGCATAAATGAGCTGAAGTTACCTATAAAAGAAAGAAAGAAAGAAACAAAACAAAGGAGAACACTTTAAGTGATCTCCTGGTAATTTACATTTTTCCTACGTGTATAGGGAAAAGCTTGGACCACAGTCACTAACAGGCCAGTTACCAGTCAGAGATTATTAAGATGATATTCCTTTTTCTACCAAAGCATCAGCTCGTCATGAGAGCTAGATGCAAGTTACTAGAATGTGGCAATGAAGGGTCAGATCCGGAATGGCAAGCCTGCCAGGGATTAGTCTTGGAAAAAATGGATGCCTCCAAGCAGGAGGCAAAATCCTCAGCCCCCTCTGATCTGCTGGGCCCTGCTTTTAACAGAATTGGACCAAATGACCTCCAGAGGTCTTTTTCAACCCGGCATACTCTGTGACTCCAGGGAGGACCTGTGCATCTACACAGGTGACATCCAAAAGACTTTACCCTTCATAATTTGCTGAAGTTCCATCTGCAGGGTTTGGACGGCACGTCCAGGGTGATCGCCTGCTGTGCGTTTAATCCGGTGGATGGAAAGACGGCCATCGACCACAGCTGCTACATCATCATCTTCAAGGAAAATCACTCTGTTGGTATGCTCAATGACAGCACTATAAAAGCATACACCGTTTGCCATAAGACGTTATTCTTCACAGAAAGGTGAGGGCTACAGCCCTATTCATAATCCAACATACAGCTTTTGGTTCAAGCAAGTTACTCATTTCAATGGAATTTCTTTTAAAATAAGATGACTACTGTAAAGTACATTTCCACACTGCCAATATAACTGGATTTTTTCCACCTACCTCATTATTAATTTCAGTGCCTGCTTTAAGAAGAAACTATGAATTCCTCAGACAAAGCGGCATGTGCTGCAATGTGATCTAACTGTTAGGAGCTAGAGAGTGGAAGTCAGGAAGACAGTAATTTGCCCTAGCACACAGGGTGCTCAGCTATCGGTGCAGATGCCTTGCTTGGTTTTTCCAGTGATAAGCCATTGTCCCTCCCTGCATCTCATTTTCCCATCTGTAAAACGAGGGACAGCCCGGCCACCTGTTAAAGTACTCTGAGATCTGCCTAGAAGCACTCCAAGAATTAGGTACTATTGAATACCTTCCCTGCCTGCAGTTTACTTGGGGAACATCAATATTGGAATTACCAGTGGGATTTAAAATCTTTGACCAGGTTTTAGTGCGTACTCTCTCTTAGCTGAACAAGGCAAGCTGTACTGAAATACGTCAGCTCCCCATTTTAGTAGCTTTTGTTCTGACCTTGGGCAAGTCACTGAAAAGCTCTCTAAAATCAGAGCACATCGGGGTGTCCTAAGACTCTCCAAAATGCTCTGACAAGAAGAGCTGCAGGTCAACCATAGCAGTAATTTTCTGTTTCTGGAACAAATATTCATTTCTGTAATATAGAGAAAAGCAAAAGTTCTGGTAAGGCTGCTGTCAGGTTAGTCTTTCCTCCCTCCACTGGGGTTAAAATAAGCCACCTTTGATGATAAAGGAATTGCATGTGTGCAGAGATCCCTGGAGAATCAACACAATTCTCCTGATAATTAGCGTCTGTCCTGTTAATTTAGGTCAGTACACTCTCAGGCTTCCTATCACTCACCTCTGGAATCTTATCATCAGATGTGCGTGAAGAAGGATAACACCACTATTCCAAAGCGAGTGTTCATTTCTTTAACAGAAACTCTCATCTAATCCACCTCTGTCTCTTTCAGGGCCGCATATGGTAACCAGTTAATGTTTGTAAAGTAATGGCCACATATACGTAATTTACTATTATTCAGAAAGAATCCACAGCCTCCCCATCTCCTATTCAAGGCCTCAGCTTTAAAGGGCATATTTTTATATACGCTAAAAGATAGTGAAAAACATTACCTAGCATCAGAAGCAAAGTAGTACTCCACAGCTTTCTCCTCAACAGGGAAAAGGCAGGTGGTACTGTCAACACGAGACAGGTTGCAACTTCCCTTCTTGTCTTTACCTAGAAGAGATGAGGATTAGGTACCGCACGTACTGACAAATCTGGAACGCAGCTGCAATGTCAGTCTCAGCCAGAGGTCCCAAGGCGCAGTACCAACATGAAGCACTATTTTCATTGCTGTGCGTGGTCACAGTAAATTTAACAGCGACAATAGAAGAGGGCAGCATACTAGCCCTCGTATTATTGTGCCCTTTCTCAGTTTGCTTGCCAGGGTTTTACGTGCTTCTGAATTAAGTCTGCAAGTGTAATGTTAGTGCGGAGTTTTAAGTTCAGAGGAAAATATCTGTAAAAATTCAAATACAAGTTTATGTGTGGCTCCACCAGGAGAAGAGAATTCAAGCTGCTTTATGAGCAGTCTCATTTACCAACATTTTCCCAGTTGAATCTGCCCTGTTTATCATTTTAAGTTTCTCCTGTGCTTCCGTTTCACTAACTTTCCTGAGGCTTTGAGAAATCGAGCAGGATTGCTCGCTCTTTGACAATTATTCCCAGCACTGGGGAAATTCTTTCAGGGCTGCCACCTGTGCAACCACACTGTTCCACCGAGGACCGGCAGATGTAACCCAAGCCTATTTTTGTCTGGCTGAGCTAATGTGTTCAGACCCAGATCAGGAAATACACGATTAAGTACTCAGCACTGCTCCTGAGCTATCAAATACAACCCCCTCATTCTGATCCAAAAATTGGACAGCTGGTAAACTGCTGCAAGTCTCATGCTATTGCCGGGGAAGTATCGAGGTGTACTGAAGGATACAGGACTAAGAGTCAACTTCTGAAAAACTTGTACTAAGCCGTCAAAAAAAGTTCAGCATTTCACCAGGGATCCTTTCTGAAGTACTCCCGCAATTCCCAATACTCCGCCTCCTCTTTAACTGCAGAAAATACTTCTCAGTGGCGAAGCTCATCAGGAATGCAGATGAGGACCAAAACACCTACTGCTCGAACAAAATTATTTGCCAGTCATTGTGCACAGTATGGTAAGGGGTGGGCGTGGATTAATCAGCTTATCTAGCAAAATGTGACTATTGCTGAAGAATAACAACATGGAAGTTACTCTAGTATGTATTTATTCCATATGGTCTAATGTTGTGTTCCACCTACTGGATACTGATCTGATTCAGCGATATAAGCAGAGCTCATGATGTTTAGATTTATACTTCTGTAAATGAAAATGTAAAGAAAAAATACTGCTTTCATGTTGATACTCAACAAGAAGGTTCCACTCAGCCACCAAGTTAGAGCCCTCCACTTTAGTTAAGTCAGTAAATGAGGAAAACAGCTCCTTTGTTGTTGAACAGAGACAGGACAGACTGATTTGTTGTTGAGAAAGGACAGAGCAAAGGTGTTAGTGGCCATTCTCCAACAGAAGCACCCATACTTGATCAAAACATGCAAATTTTGTTTCTCAAAATACAACATTTCCCTGCATTGACTTTATTATGTTGCATTGCTTTCCTGTATTACAGATTCTACACCGAGCTGTAAACTGGAACGTGTTCTTACTGTGCACGTACATGTGCACTGTATGTATATCTCACCAAGGAGTGACTGGAAAGTCACAGTGAGTATGTTATCAGCCCGTTATGGTGGTTATGTTAACTATGGATTTGTGCAGATTGTCCATTTATCTATGGATCACCTGGATTGTTGCTCTACAGCACCTACCTCCCATTTACTAGAATTTGGAAGCAACACAGACGTAATCTTTCAATCTTTTCCCTTCTAAATCAAAGAATGGAGACATCACGGAGAATTAACACAGGTATAGTAAAAATTGGGCGGGGGGCAAGGGGGTGGTATGTTTTGAGTATATTTTGATACCACCTCACTCTCCCTTATGACAACCCCAAGCATATGGCAGTTCTGCAAAGGTACTACAGCACAGATTAATACAGCTGCTTCTTAAGAGATTCCTCCACGCTTGCTTGAGCAGCATTAAAGTTTTGATTTCTGTGAGAGGTGTTTTCAGATGACAGCATTACACAACTAATTAAACAATGATTATAGTCAAAGACACTCAAATCCATATTTCATGTGGTCCATTTTTCAGAAAAGCCTCTGAAAGCTGGGGGACTTTGGTTCTTTAAGCCCCTGGGAATTAACCTGACTTCAGAATTTTAATCTAAACACTTCACACTGACTTAAGACAGATACATTTGGTAAAAAGAAACAAAACCTCACCTAATGTTTGGATTCAGGTAAACCAGCTCCTGACCGAGAACAAACACAGTTCACCTTTCAACAAACTGAGGTTTGTTTCTC
Organism: Fregata magnificens; assembly: GCA_013389945.1. Taxonomy (NCBI): domain Eukaryota; kingdom Metazoa; phylum Chordata; class Aves; order Suliformes; family Fregatidae; genus Fregata; species Fregata magnificens. The sequence goes on from WAAD01004803.1 coordinate 309,889, forward strand.
CTCCAGCAAAAGCGCACAGATTTCACCCACCGAGCTGTCAGTGCCTGAGGCTAGAATCACATGTATTTACAGTAGCTAAGAATCAGATCCTCTCCTCTCACAGAAAAGCTTCAGATGTGAACTTAGTTCATCACATCACGGACGATGCGTTAGCCTTTAAAAAAATTAAGTACTTAATGTGAATTAAAAATGGTTCACCCTGATAAGTGAGCAAAGGGAAGTAAGTTCCAGCCTCACGTCAACCTTACTGCTTCCACCAGGAGCTGCAATTGAGATTCACGCTACGATCAGGAAGGAGGACATAGGTCTTTGACAACCTGAGCTCCAGAACGAATTCTGGAGAATGCTTGTATTAGGATTCTCAGCAGCCTCCTAACAGGGTTTCAGTCTTCTGTTTGGGGGGGCGGGTTTAAGGTAATTTACCGTTTCCTCCTGTAACCAGAGCTGCAGGGAGCATGCAGCACGACCTGCACTAAGTCATCAATTTTGCACACATGCTGAGCATGATGTCAGAACATTTGAAATGGGATAGGTGGACGGGTGGGTGGATGTTCCTGTGTGTGTTGCTCATGGTGTTTCTGATCAAGAAGGAATTCTGATTATCCCATTTGTTTCACTACGCTACACGGAAAGCAATAACCACATATTAAAGAGACAATGCATATTTGCCTCATTTATGATTCCTTTCCTAAGGAACTGGAGGGTTTGTCTGAAATTTCAAGTATTAGATTTTCTCTGGTAGGCACCTTCCTCCATTTTTATGGATATTCCATCAAAAGAATGATCCATAGATTGTACAGCTGAAAGTGTAATTGGGGAAAAAACAAAACAAAACAAAACAAAACAACAGACTTCAGATAATCAATAAAAAAAAAAAAAAAAGTCTTACATACATACATCAAGGATTACTGCTAATTATCCAACATCAACCAAGAGTAAACACAGACAAACCTCACTGGCACTGGTTTTTCACACTACATTGCAGCAAGCTATCATTAGCAACTCCGTTAGGAAGCAGTACGACATACTGCGACAGTAAGTCATTTTGGCCACTGCAGTGCTTAGAGAACTAGTCCAGGGCCCAGTAACTGAACGGGTTCGGACTCCTCTGACAACAGTAAATTACAGGATAATTCTCAGCCACTTTTCATTTTCAAGGGTACAACTACGTGTCTACGGTGGTAAAACACACGTGTGAAAGATGGACGGACAACATAAATATAGATTGCCACACAAAGGGTAACAGCATTCTACTTCCTAAAAATTATGTTGGGGGGACGGGGGAAAGGTTTGTGATAGCGAAAAGCCTATAGCCTGCACAGCACAGTCATTTCTGTTCTTGAAAACAACCAAGTCCATGAATGCCAACATGCCACACACAAAATATAAACTGAAGTATCTACATTTAACTATACTGTTCACTTTACTGTACTGAACTATTCTATTTATTTTATTCTATTCTACTGCATTAAGATGTGTTGTCCTTGCAACCACTGGACATTAAAGCTTTGATTGTAAAACTAGAGGTCAGTTCTGCTGGTGTACAGGCAGATACCAGGGAGCAACAGTACCTCCTTCAGCAGACTACCTTGAGGTATATGCTGGTATAACACATGGTTAAAAACTTCCTTAAAAAAAATAAAACCTCTTTTTTATAATGGTTTAATTTACAGATGAAAGTTTAAAAGGGTAAGATGTATTCCAGAGCACGCAACTGTTTGTGAAACTCTATGCTTGTACATTGGTCTGAGTGTGACTGGAACGTGGTTGCTACGGGGAGGGGGGTGCTCACACTTACCCGTCCGGTAGAGTATCGGGATGTGGTCGGTGGAGAGCTTGTGCTCGCTGCGCACTCCTATTAGCAGGGGGCTGCCTCGCCTGCAAGAGGACATCGAGTTACAACCCCCAGCACCCAAAGATTCATCACCCTGACATCCAACCTGAGGGGACTGTTGTTCCCCAGCACAGCGCAACTGAACTGAAGAAGAGCGAGCTCCTCCCAGATGAGTTGTTAGTGCTGCAAACACGGGAGGCCACAAGACAGAGCGAAAGAATCTCTGAATAAACACAACACAAGGACATGAGGAATCTGTCTCGTTTAGCGGGAAACTCTGCTAGAGTAACTGCAAACCCACGGACACTGGAACCAGAAGCACACCAGCTGCTGCTCACTGTACGTATCTACAAACAGCTACCGGCACCAAAATTCAAAACCTGTGCTAGGCACATGTATGGTTAAACGAACCCAACTGACGCTGATGTTTAAAAGTGGAGTAGAAAACCTGAACACCAGGCTGGCCCAACTTCAAGTCAAGTGGAGTTGTCCAAATGCTGCCACAAATGCAGAGACAAAGGAAGAGAGAAAACCATCTCCTTCCAAAGCTCTCACAACCAGAGTCTACAAAAAAAGCTGTTCCAGACCAGTCACGATCCAGGTGGTCACTAAGAAATTTTCGAAACATTTTTGGGAATTTTCTGTTATGATCAATGGAAAACAAGACAAAGAAAATGAAAAACAACACCCACCCTCACCCCAGCATATACAGCATGATGAGAACAACCTCTACTCCATTGTCTTCTAACTTTGGGGGGACAAAAGAAGTGACAAATAGGGTGCCACATGAGTGTTCTTTCCCACGGCAATACTTACCTGGTACCAACCGCTTGACCAGGATAATGAACACTTTTGAACACAAGGGCGAAAGCACCTTCCTGGAACAAGAGAAATACAAACTGGTTATCCTTTCATTTGAGGCCTGGGTCAATCCCAGGACAGAAGCTGCACCCGTGTTTCTGCAAACAAGAGATACTGAACAGAAGGCTTCACAGCCGTCTTCAGAACCACCAAAAGCTCCAGGCACCTCATTCTGGAAGGGTGTCCCTCCCCTGAGCCCAGGTAGCTCATCCTCAACCACTTAATGAGTCTTCCGAACTCCCAGACAGACACTGCGCTCGGACATCCCTGGCTACCCGTGCAAGTGCTCCTGCGTTAGTTCAGAGTGCAGCGAGGGGACTTACGAAGGCAAAGACCTGGTAAAAGATGCGCCAAAACTTTGGGGTGTTTGCTCAGGTGCAGTGCCACCAAACGTACAGATGAGCCACCGCAATCTGCCACCAAAACGTGTTCTTGGGCTATTGCTACTACAGCTCCTGCCAGGCAAATCACTGCAAAACCGTCTCCTGAACAGGGCGCTCTGGGACCAGAGGTAAACTGCAGATGGATCCTGTTCCTGTGCACAACTCGGCAAGAACTGACACGTGGAACCAGACGCTATGCAGTGTGGTTCCCACAAGGGGTCAGCAGCTCTTCCAGATGGAGGTTTCGGGGAAGATTGGAAGCACGTACTTGTTTGCACTCTGTCCCACGCCGGCTCCCACCCCCCACATGCTTGCCACCCAACACACCAGGGACTGGCTGCCTCCAGATACTGTCGCGCCCCAAAATGTAGACATTTTTCACATGAGTGTTTTACTAATGCTGAAGAAAAACGAATGTATGTCTGAGATGAACTGTCAGAGGTAGGAAAGACAAAAACACTCCTTAGCGTGTGCCGCAGAACATCCTGTGGCACAATCTGGCACAGGCATGGTGCTGCACCGGCCAGGTTACTCTGGAGTACAGTTGTTTGTGTCTGTCTGTCTGTATTGGGGATGTGTGTGTCCGATCTGTCCCCGTGTCCCCACCTGCACCCTGCTCCCAGCATTACCAGCTGCTGGATGACCCTCTCCACCAGGGTGGTGAAGCTGATGTCGTCGCTGTCCCGGTTGTCGTACATGTACTTGACCAGTTTGGCGATGCTCTCTGTGTCCGTCTCTGACTCGAAGTCGTAGCCCTTGCTCTCCTGCAGCGACAGCACGTGTTGGGAAACCGGCCCTCTGCCTTCCCTTCCTGCCTTGCTTTTCCTTCCTTGTCTTCCCTTTCTTCCCAGCCCCCCTTTTGCTTCCTTCCCTTCCTTCTTCCCTTTTCTCTTTTGCTTTTCCTTCCTTTCCCTCCTCCCTTCTTCCTTCCTTTGTTCCTGCATTTCCTTTTCCTTCCTTTTTTCCTTTTATCTTTTATTCCTCCCTTTCATTTCTTCTGCCTTCTTTTCCTTCCCTTTTTCTCATGCCTCTCCTTCTTTTCTCCTGCCTTCCTCCCCACCTTTACTTTTTCCTTCCCACCTTTCCTTCTTTCCTTCCTTTCCTTTTTTCCCAGCCTTCCCTCCTGCCTTTCTTCTTTCTTGCCTTTCCTTTTTCCTACATACTTTGCTTTCTTTCATCCTTTCCTCTTTCCTCTTCCTTCCTCTCCTTTTTTCCTTCCTTTTCTTTCCTGTCTTTCCTTGCTTTTATCCTTCCATACTGCATTTCCTCTTCCTTTTTCCTTCCTCTTTTTCCATCCCTCCCTCCTGCCTTTCTTCCTCCCTACCTTTCCTTTTTCCATCCATCCTTCCTTCCTGTCTTCTTCCTTCCTCCATACTTTCTTTTCATCCTTCTTTCCCACCTTTCCTCTTCCTTTTTCTTTTCTTTCTTCTTTCCTGACTTTTTTCTCCTTCCTACATTTCCTTTTCCTTTCCTTATCTCCTTCCCTCCTGCCTTTCCTCTCTTCCTTCTATCCTGCCTTTCCTCTTCCTTCCTTTCTTCTTTCCCTCCTGACTTTTCCCCTCTTCCTTCCTTCCTGCCCTTCCTTTTCCTTCCCTCCTGCATTCCCTCTTCCTTTTTTCCTTCCCTGCTTTTTTTCCCCTTCCATCCTTTTCTACCTTTCTTATTCTTTCCTTCTTCCTGTCTTCCTCTCTCCTGACTTTCCCTTTTTCTTTCTTTCCTTTTCTCCTGCTTTCTGGGTTTCCTTTTTCCTCCCTCTTTCCTGCCTTCTTTCCTGGCCTTCCTTTTTCCTCATCTGTCCTTCTTTCCTTCCTTTCCGCCTTCATTTTCTCCTCCTTTTCCTGCATTTCCTCTCCTTTCCTTTCTTCCTTCTTTCCTGCCTTCTCCTTTCTCTTCTTTTCTTCTTTTTGCCTTCCTTCCTTCCCCTTTCCCTTGGACTCCTTTTCCTTTCTCCCACTTCCTTTTCATTCCTTTCCTTGCCTTCCATTTCGTTCCTTCTTCCCTACCTTTCCCATTTTCCTTCTTTCTTCCCTTCCTTTCCCTTTCCTCACCCTCCTTTTCACTTCCTTTCCCTTTCATCCCTCCTTCGTCCCTTCTCCTTCCATCTTTCCTTTCTCCTTCATCTGTACCTCCTCTCTTTTCCTTCTTTTCCTTCTCCTTCCCACTCCGTTAGTGCGAGTGAGGGAGCGGGAGAGCCAGCACGAGTGTCTGGGAGAGCGAGGATGAGAGTGCATGTGAGCAGGAGGGTAAGCACGACTGGAAGAGCGCGCGTGCGAGTGGGGACTGAGCGCGTGCGTGAGTGCAGGTGGGTGAATGAGTGTGAGTGCACACGCCACGGCGCAAGTGGGGGCGTGAACGCGAGCGTGCACGTGAGTGCAAAAGTGTGTGAGTGGGGGCGTGCGTGAGTGCGAGAGCGACGTGAATGCAAGTGGGAGAGTGCGAGTGCTGAGTGGGGAGCGAGCGTGCATACAGGGTGCGAGGAGGAGTGTGAGTGCAAGCGGAGAAGCGAGGGGGGAGTGTGTGTAAGATGGAGAGTGCAAGAATGTGCCAGTGGAAAAGTGAGTGTAAATTGTGAGAACGTGAGTGTGACTGGGGGGAGTCAGTTTAAGTGCGAGCGGGGGAGTGGGTTTGAGTGCAAATGCGGAGTGCATGTGCTCCCCTGAGCGTGAGCTGGGAGTGCACGAGTGACCGTGAATGGGGAATGAGTGGGGGTGGGGTGAGCGTGAGTGGGGGAGTGCGAGTGCGAGAACGAGCGGGGAGGCAAGAGTGGAGGCGTGAGCGTGAGATGACGCACTGAGTGCGAGGGGTGGTGCGAGTGGGGGAGTGAGTGCAGGAGTGAAACAAGTGGGGGTGTGGAAGGGAGAGGGAGAGCAGGAGGGGGAGAATGAGGGAGCGTGAATGCAGGTGAGTGTGAGTGGAGGCGTGAGTGGGAGAGTGAGGGAGCATAAGAGGAGGGAGTGTGAGAATACGAGTCGGGGAGCGAGTGGCAGAGTGAGGAATGTGGGGGGGGAGTGTGAGTGGAAGAGTGTGAGTGGGGGAATGGGGGAGGGAGTGTGGAGGAGTGTGAGTGGGAGGTGAGCGTGAGTAGGGAAGTGGGAGCGTGAGAATGAGCGGGGGAGCGTGGAGGAGTGCGTGTGTGAGTAGGGGAGTAAGTGTGAGAACATGAGTGGGAGAGTGAGTGCGAGTAGGTGAGCGAGTGTGAGGAATAGGAGGGGTGGTGTGTGAGCGAGCGCGGGGGAGCGTGTGAGGGTGAGCGGGAGAGAGTGCAAACAGGGCGAGTGTGCGTGGGGGAGTGAGGAGGAGTGTGAGTGGGGAAGTGTGAGTGAGGGAATGAGCAGGGTGAGTCTAAGTGGGGAAGCAAGTGGGGGAGTGTGTGTGGGAGTGTGAGTGGAGGAGTGAGTGTGAGAATGAGCAGGGGAATGAGGAGGTTGAGTGTGAGTGGTGGAGTGAGTGGAGGAGTGTGAGTGGAAGGGTAAGTGGGGGAGTGAGTGCAAGAAAATGAATGGGGTGAGGAGTGTTAAAGGAGCGTGTGATGAGGGGGAGTGAGAGCGTGAGTGGGGTTAGTGTGAGTGAGTGAATGAGGAGTGAGTGTGGGGAATGGGGGAGTATGAGTGGGAGAGTGAGTGTGAATATGAGTGGGGGAGTGTGAGTAGAGGAGTGAACTGAGTGTGAGAATGTGAGTGGGGGGATAGGGTAGTGAGCGGGGGAGTATGAGTGGGAGAGTGAGTGTGAATATGAGTGGGGGTGGGGCAAGTGAGGGGGAGTGAGGAGGAGTTTAAGTGGGAGGGTGAGTGTGAGTGGGAGAATGAGGTGTGCGGTGAGGCGGGAGTGTGAGTCGGGGGAGTGGGAGAGTGTGAGTGAGCTAAGGAGTGTGAGAATATGA
>WAAD01004803.1:316948-331094 GCA_013389945.1 Fregata magnificens
CAGGGAATGTGGGGTGAGGGGGGGAGGGAGGGAGTGGGGGAATGGGGTAGGGAGGGGTGGACTGAGTTGGGGAATGAGGAGTGAGAGGGGCGTGGGGGTATGAGTGCAAGAATATGAGTGGGGGAACAAGGTAGTGAGTGGGGAGAGCGAGTAGTGGAGTGAGTGGGGGCATGAGTGAAGAGGTGTGAGTGAGGGGAGTGTGTGTGAAGTGGGAGAGTCAGTGCGAGTACGTGAGTCAGGGAGTGGAGAGAGAGAGTAAAGGAGTGACTGTGAGAATATGAGTGGGGCAATGAGGAAGAGGGGGAGTGTGCATGAGTGGGGGAGTGAGTGTGCGAATAGGAGCGGGGGAGTGAGGAGGAGTGTCAATGGGAGGGTGAGTATGAGTGGATGAGTGGGGAAGGGAAAGGGAGTGACGGGAATAATGAGGGGTGGGGGAGTGTAAATAGAGCGAGTGTGAGAATGTGAGTGGGAGAACTTAAGTGTGAGTGGGAGAGTGTGAGTGGGAGGGAGGGAGTTTAAGTGGGGGAGTGCAAGTGGGGGAGTGTGAGTGGGAAAGCGTGAGCTGGGGGGAGTAAGTCAGGGAGCACGAGTAAGGAGTGAGGAGGAATGCGAGTGGGAGTGTGAATGAGGTAGGGAGGGAACGGGGGGATGGAAGTGTGAGAATGTGAGTAGGACTGAGTGTGAGCAGAGGAGCGTGAGTGCAAAACTGTGAGTTGGGGGACATGAGTGAATGTGAGCGGGGGAGTTGGTGTGAGAATACAAGTGAGAGTGGAGGAGTGGGACGAGCGTGAGTGGGGGAACACGAGTGGGAAAGTGAATGTGAGAATACAAGTGGGAGAGTGCGTGGGGAAGTGTCTGAGAGCAAAAGGGAGCGGGAGAGTGAGGGAGTGAGTGGGAAAGCGTGAGTAGGGGAGTGAGTGTCACACACACGCACCGGGGTCACTCACCAGGAATTTCCGCAGGTCTTTGTAGTTGGTGATGATGCCGTTGTGGATGACGATGAACTCTGGAGACAGAGGAAAGGCCCCGCTCAGCCCCACGCCCACCCCCCGGCTGGCAGCAGGTGCCCACGGCCATGTAACGCAGACAGCAGAGACCACAAAACTTTATAGTATGAAAAGCCATACTTGGCAGAATAAAGAGAAGAGTTTCACCTCCTGGTGTGACTTCATTGCTCTGCCCCATTTGCCACGGCTGGTAACGGCAAAAGATAATAACAACCCGGGTGGGACTAGGGCTACTGAGATCCTGCAAAGTTTCTGGAGACACTTAAGCGCTGGGCAGTTTCCAGCCTGCTGGAAGCAATTAAACACGGCGCTCCTCCTGCCAGCTTCTTGGTGCTGCTCCTCAGGCGGCTATGCCGAACACTAACCAAGCTGCGCACTGCAGCAGCACAGAGCAGGCCAACCCCCTTCCGTACAGTGGTGATAATGAAAAAACGATAAATAAATGGGGCGGGGGCGAGTATACAAAATTCCATTCCAAAGAACAGCCACGAAAATTCTGACCATCCAATTTCCTTCTGCGTTTACCTCCTCCTCACACTGTGCCCATGCACCCACCGAACCTCCGGGCACTAATCCCAACCCTTCCTGAAATTACTCATTGCTGCGAACATCCCCCACGGCCAGAAATCAAGTCCAAACCCCTCTGGCTTCACGGTAACTGGGCTCGGCATCACGGCCTGCAATAAACCCACCACCCTGGGTCCAGCCACCCCTCCCTGTGACACACCAGGCACTGGAGACAGCAGCAAGCTTTTCCAGATGCCCCAAGACCTGCTCAGGAGCGCGCGGTTCCTCGAGCGAACACACTCACCATTGTTCTTATCTGAGCGTTGCGGGTGGCTGTTGATGGGGCTGGGCTCGCCGTGGGTAGCCCAACGGGTATGGGCGATTCCAAGGTGTACATCAAACTCGATGTCCAGGTCCATGTCCTGTTGCTCTGCAGCAGAAGTAGGAGAAGTTTTTAGTACTGAGGGGCTGTCCCTACCCTGAAGTCAACGTGGGAGTCTCACCAGGCCTCCGGAGTCCACAGGGCAGCAATACTGACAGCAAATCCAGCAAAACACCAAGCATGTTTTCAGGGGATTCAGAATGCAGATGCACACAAGCCACCTCCCTGCACCCCTCACCCCGCCAAAATAAAAAAACCACCACAACTTTTAACAAAGACTCCAACCGTAATTTCTCTCCCTGGGGTGCACCTTGCTCTCCTGTCACCTCCCGTACACTGTCAGCTGTGACCAAACCAGCCCGTTTCATGGTTACATACCGCAATGGTTAGAATATTCATCACTAACCCTTGTCTCTAGAAAGCATACCATTAACATTAATATCTATTTGAGAAAAAAAGATACCTTTTGTTCTCCAAGTGTCTCCACAATCTCTTTAAAACTGTATATCCTGCAATTTTCTTGAGCAGGCAAACATTTCTTCAGAAATATTTTGTACCACCTTGCCTGGCCTTTTTAGTTTCTGGTTTTCTCTATGCTAAGATTAGACCTACCCACCTTTCTTTTGGAGAAGCAGCACTCTGCACTGTGAGGTTAACGCTAGCATGGGTGAAAAAAGGTTAAGTTACACCACCACAGCAGCTCCTGAATGCAAACTAGAGATCTTGACTCCTCTGACATACATTAGCGCTTTCCCAAAGCCAGCTGCTTAGCCCATCACTACTTGGATGGACAGCTTTAGTTGGGACAAGCACTACATGTGAAAATTTAAAATTCAACTGGTGAAGTTATGAGAGCATTTCTCTTTTTTGCCCAAGCTCTAGGTCTCTGATAATTATTTCCCAGTAATTCTCCTTTCCCCGGTTTAAGGAATTTTTTGTTTGGGTTTTTTTTTTTGTTTGTTTTCTAAAACATATTTCAGGTCTGTTTTATTTTGATAGGACGTGATTCATTTGTCTTGAGAAATCAAGACTTCTCTGTAAGTCCATGACAACACCCACAGGATCACTGAGTTCTTCACAGCACATGTGTGAGTGTTTCCGTCTCTGGCACTTTATACACAGTTATTTGGAAATACAGTGTTTCTGGGTAAAACAGTGATATTCAAATCACAAATGAGATGAGAGGACATTTCAAGGAAAGAGAGCAGGCAAAGAACAAAAGGGAAATACATACTGTGAACCTCTTCGTCCAGAGCCTTCACTTTCCCCTTCTGTTTGATGAGCTGGATTTTGCAAGCATTCGCTTCCCAGTCTTTGTCGTTTCCGCCATCGATTCCCACACCTAAGCACCGCCACGGAATATGAAGAAAGAGCGTGAAGTGCAGAAAGTATATTACAGTATTTTATGTAAACAAATACTGCTGATTTTTTTTTTTTTTTACNTTTTTAAAGCCTTAGACAACAGGCATCAAGAACATTATAGAAATTTGTACATGCAAAGTTAATCCAAATCTCTGACCACATGATCACAGGCACTTCCAATTTGTGTTTCAGCTTTCTTCAAAAGCAGAAGACAGTAGAAACCATTCACAAACACACCACAAAAATCATAATTTACAAGCCAAAATTCAAAAAAGAACCACTGTTGCTCAGAGAAAGCTACCTGCAGAATCATAGCCTCTGTACTCCAGCCGCTGGAGCCCTTTGATAAGGGTCTCCAGGATCTCCCGTCTTGTCCGGGGAACATGGTAGTTCAGGTAAGCAAAGATGCCTGTACGGGGAAAAAGAACATACCCTTATCACAAAATCACAGCTGAGGAAACTCTGTATGTGCCATCCAAGTTAAAACCCAAACAGGCCTTCGTACCGAGAACCGCCTGCAGGGAGGATACCACTGTGTGTGCTGCTCTTCCTTACCCCACCTGAAGTCCAACGGAGAAGACGTCGCTAACGTTTAAGAGATCAAAACTAATCACAAAATGCCAGCATCCTTCTCATGACGCTGCAAGCAACTAAACAGGCCAAGCCTGGCTGTGACGAGAGAAAGAATTTCCACGTGAGCTGGACCTACACAACAGAATGAGCTGTCAGGAGACAATGCAGTGGACAGGAAGCTAATCACCCCAGATGAAAAATTCAAGGTTCTGAGCTTTGCATGCTGAAGAACCATCTTCAAAGGGAATTCCTCCCTGAATGGCTTTCGCTTAAGTTCCTCCCACAGACTCACTAAGAAAAAAAAAAATCATTTAACTCATGTGAACTAACGCCCTCAAACTAATGGAGCTGTTTTTCCTGTAGGTTGCAAAGGAAGATAAATTGTTGCTTCTATTTTTAAGCAGTGATGGGGACACACAAATTCCTAGATCTCTAATGCCAACTATGGCTCTATTTCAGAAAGATTTCCTTTGGTGCCATCGTGAAGCAGTAGCATGAAAAGACATTTACAGGATTCCGGAAATATCCGTACTTGAAATCTACCATTTCACCCTGTCTAACATTTTAAAGGAGAAAAATATCTGCATGGAATAAAAGCAAGAGAGGTTTCACACAAACACCCATAGATGTAAGTGACTGGTAATTCAAGGTTTGTCATTTGAGGAACTTTATCAAAACCTCTTGAGGAGAACAGAGTTCAATCGCGCACACACACAAAACCAAAGTCCTTTTAAAGGTGTCCCAAATCTTTTATTTTTTCCTGGTAGTACTGCCACACAGCCTGCCTCACAGTTCCCAAACTTTTATTCATGTAAAAAATTTTACTCCCAAGATGACTTTTGGAACATACATTTTTATGTTTACACACAGATTATTTTAAAGGACATTTAAAAAACTGCATTCTTAAGCTGTTTGTGTTTTGGAATTAAACTAAACAATTCAAAGCCTTCTGATGTCTTATTTTTTAAGTCGAAATGTGGGCTGCTCAGAGTTGATGGACGCACTGAATACCACAGAGCAAAGCGCTGAAATGTATACAAGGGACTTTTTAGCCTGAGCAGGGACGACAAGGTGGTACGCAGCCATGTAGCATTCCGACACTCTCCCATTCCTTCTCCCCTTTCCACGGACTTGGGCTACAGGTCTCAGGATAAGTTTGTCATAAGCTTCGTCTTCCCGTTCCCAAAGCACCAGCATTAGAAGTTACAGCTCCCTGCAGTTCTGCTGCAAAAAGAGCACACCATGTCTCCCTTATTTTCTTCCACATTGCTAGAAAAAATTAGATGCACGTTCTATCGTTCCTCTTTCTTTTTACTTGGTTTCTTTTGCTTCTACCTTCATCTCCCCAAAACCCAAAGCCTTTTCTGATAACCACTTGTAAGACTAGCAGGACCAAGTTTATAAAATTTGCAGTTTAACTTCCATTGCTCCTGACATCCCAAACCAATCATGCGCACAGGCTGGCTGCTGCCATCTCCTGATGGCGTTTGTTCAACTTGAATGTTGGTTCCAGTAACTACACGGACAGGGTGAGGTCCTCCTCCACAAACCTCGCAACTCACAGCTAAAAACTCAACAGATAATAAAACACTAACAGCAGTTAACAACCTCTGCTGTATTTCAAATGCCTCCTCTGAAGGATACTTCCCCCACGCTCTCAATCTCCGAACCCTCCTCCCCACCCTTCTGGCAAAAAAAAGAAAGTTTTCCAATTTGAGATACTTAGTTCACTCTGTTTCTAAAAACTGCATTCTTCAGGCAAACAGCAACCTCCCTGTTTACAAGTGAACTGACTCCAAATAGCTGTCATCCAGGCTGAAGGACGGCACATTTCAGCTATATCCTGGATGCCTAAAATCCTTTAAATGACTTCCAGGTCTTACAACAGGAGTACAAAGCAGACTGCTTTATTAGCAGGCAGCTGGAAAAGCCCCTCTCTCCATATTTACCAGAAACCTCCCAAACAGACGCCCAATGCAGCGGTAGCATTACACATAAACATAACAAGTGTGTACCCTAAAGCAGAGAAAACAAGCACACGGGATGTCTTTAAAAAGGGGGGCTGTCTTCCAGCAGTTCCTGACATTTCCTTTTACACCAAAGCCACCTACCATGGCATCCAAAGTAAAGCTACTTCAGAAGGCATAATTATAACCAGCACGAGTAATTACGGAAACACGAACACCGCTTCTATTTTTCCAAATTAGCAAAATAATTTCAGAGTTGAAACCTCTCTCCGTGTTTTACGTACCTCGGGAGCACACGCTAAGGGTCCCATTCCCACCCATACCCCGGAGCCTCATACCTCTTTTTGACGGCGCCGGGCAGCTCCTTGCTCTGGCGTTAGCTGGGCCCGTCAAACAGCTCTCCAGAAGCACCTACAACCTCTGCATTCCCCCGGTGGCATTTCAGCTATCTCGCTATGGCATAACCAGTCCCACTCAGGCACAAAGCTACCTAGTAAGTCATTCCACTGCCACGGCACAACACCAAAGGCCACTCAAGTGGGATACGCTCTTTTGAGCAAACGGGGACCGATGACGAGCGTTAAGGTGCTCTCGAGTTTGAACGTCAGGCTGGCCACAGCCAGACGGTTCCTGGAAGTCCTTTCCAGTGAACAGCAGCAGGGTGAGAGGCACAAGAGCCTCATTGATGGGAGCACAGAGGAGGCCTTCTTCACTGGCAGGGCATCGCACTGAGTGACTGGGGGGCAAAAATGGAACAGGCTGTCAAGCTGGCATGCCAAGAAACAGAGCCACTGTAAAGTTTGGGGAAGGAACTGCCTGCAAAAGGTACGATATGTATGGGCATATGCCAAGAAGGAAGAAGAAAAGAGGACTGTAGGAAAGGTGGAGGGGAAGTCATGGAGAACAGGACAGCAAGCAACAAGCTTGTTGTAGGTAGTCTGGTCTGCTACCTTACCTCCCATCTTGGCTGCCCACCAGCACCTCCAGGCCTCTCCAAACAACAGCACGCCAGCGGCGTGTGAAGGTAGTCCTCCCCTGTGCCCAAGGGACATTGGGCATCGCCCCTGTAATGCTCCCAGGCACACAGCTACAAAAACCCCAGCTTGTTTCCAAGCCGTGACACTGCATTGTAAATAGGGGTATTTTCCACGGAAGTAGACGGGGGGGCCCTGCGCAGTCACCTCAACGGCCCTGCAGAAAGCACAGAGCGTGCGGCCCCTCCTGAAGACCCCATCAACGCATCTGTAACCGATAACAGACCCAGCCCGGAGGGGCACGGGGACACCAAAGAAACATGACAGCGTCTTGCTCAAAGCCCCACTGGAGATCACTTTGCACAGCACTTTCCACACAGACCCTTGGTGCCCCAGCAAGGCCATTAAAATGAAGTCCTCCACGTGGAGAAAAAAAAAAAAAAAAAAGGTCAAACTCAATAGATGGGCACAATTATTAGGCAGAAACTCGGTTTCCTTCCATAAAATATTTTTGTAAATGTGAATTGATCATTTTGGTCTCCACCCTGCTCCTGGCATAAGGACTGCAACTTATTCTGAACGAAAAAAAAATGGCTTAAAACCAGAACTATTTCCCCCTAGCCAGGGCTGACTTTGGACATCTTTGTTAAATCTGAATCCAAAGCAGACAGTGGCTTGAAATGTTATTTTCTCTGCACATTTTAATAAGTTTAGTCACACCTGAACCAAAAAAAAAAAAACCAAACCAACCACCAAACCAAAACTTGATTCCCTGTCACAGACCACAACTGCTAGCAGTGTACAACGAAACGGCGTGTACTGAAAGACCACAAAGTAGAAACCGACTTCCTGCAGGAAGGGATGGTTCATCTGGAACGAGACTGAAAAACAGTAGTGTTTATTTCCACTTGTACTGTAAACAAACAGAAAACATCTATCTAGAAAGGACCCAACTTGGCATTTGTCTCAGGCATTGGAAAAATCTATTAATTACAGTACAATTATATTAAGATTATTCATGAGAACTGCAAAAAAAATCTGAACCTAAGACGAAGAAAAAGACAATAAAAAAACCCCCAAACCCCACGGAACTCAGTGCTTCTTATCAGAAAACACAGAGACTATGAAAAGCACGCCAACTAAAAGAAATGCAAGTACAGTGGTAACGCTGCAAAATAAGTGGACACACTCTTCAGAAAAGATGACCATGTAACCACTGGGAGATTCACTTTTGATTCAGTTCAGCTTTTAGATCTTGAGCGGAAATATCTGGACTGATAATGGAGACACCACTACGAAAAAAGAATTCCAAGAACTCACCTGTGATCAACACGTTTTACAAATAAGATGGCAAGTAAGACAAGCAGGTTTAAAATTCACCTTAGAGAAAACAGGAAAAAAATGAAATAAAAATAAATAGAATAATATGTAAAAGTGGGATGCATAATTAAAGTAAAAAATGGGACAATAAGGCTGCTGAAAATGAACACGAGTCTTCCTAAATGCATGACTTGCTAATCTGCAAGCTAAAATCAAATATTTGAAGGCTTATCACCCATTTATGACACTTGATCATGATGAATTATGTGTAAATAACAGTTTCATTTACTGGAAACATTTTCAAATGCATTTCATTTTCCCTTTTTCAAACATCCCATAATGATGTGATTCTTCATAGCTGGAGAAAGTTTCAATCCACATTTAGAAAACAGCATTTTTACTGGCTCTACCCAAACTACTGGATTATTCAGGAATATACGAGCAATCACATCTTGTAATCGCTTCCATTTTTAAGTGCGATTCCACTGCCCTCGACAGAAACACTGATGATGAGGAAAAAAAAAAAAAAAAGACCCAAAGCATTAAATGCTTCTTATGCTTCACTGGTCTAAGTGTATTTTTGAAAAATGTTTATTTCTCCCAGCAGCCACCAATAAGGGCTCTGCAGATAAAATTTTGCTCTGGAATTACACCTCAAACCTTTGGTCCCATCTGTGTAATAGTACAGCAAGGAACGTGGCTGTGCTGAGTCAAAGGGTGCTCAGGTGACACTTACGTCCCAGCATGACGCAAAGCCCCGGCCGCTCCAGGAAAGAACCTCTTTTTACTCAAAAGCTGAACAAAGGATCACTTCATCCAGCCACAAAATGTAGCCGTCTCCGAGGTGGAAGGCAGCAGATGTGGGATGGCACACAGCAACTCTACCTTGCAGTTTAGACCATAAAAGACCTTTCTTCCGCACACCAGAGACATGTTTTTCTCCAAATCACAGTGCCTTGTTCAAGCCTTGTCCTCTCCCTCCCTGTGCTTATATTCAAATCAATCTACACGATTCAAAAGATGAAAAGATACCAACTGCACAGATCTTTACAGCTGCTTGAAGGCTTCTGTGAGGAGCGCTCTGTCACAAAGCGCCAATTTTTCTGTCAAAGTGACAATTCATTTAAATCACAACAGTCAATGGAAACATGTTGGTTTTGATGAAATTCCAACGCAAATCTAAAAAATTTCCATCAGGGTCCCATCTGGCGCACCACCAGCTTATCCCCCTTGCCAGCCTCGATGCCAGGTGCTGAAAGTGTAGAAATCTTGAAGTCCAAGCAGAACGTTCCTGAAACCAACCCACTGTGAATTTCAGGTCCCTAGCAGACCTGAAAAGAGGTGTTTCAGTTTCAGCTCAACTTACGCATTTAGACGTCATTCAACGCAACTGTTTTTCAGTAATAATGCCACGCCTGCCCTCCGTAAGAAGCCAGAAAAAGGAAATATTACAGAAAACCAGGATACACGAATGATGTTTAATTATCACACCTTGACAAGCCCTGAGTTGGCACTGTTCAAGGTGAAATACATGTGAAACCAAAAAAAAAAACCAACCCCTGTGAACTTCATTCTAGTCCAGCACTGCTTATAATCGTGAATTCCCAGCTAAAATAAGACAGCAGCAAGCATACTCCAGGAATTTATATCTGACAGGCTCAGAAAACACAATACCCCTCTCTGGAACACACTAATACACTTCAGGACTTGACACCAATATAATTCAGGATTAGAACAGCAGTCACGCTTTACACTTTACAACATAATAAAACATTTCAACTAGTGACTTGACACAGGACTTTGCATGTACAGACTGAAAAGATTTATTCAAAGCACGTCAGCTTATCATACAATTCTTGAATCACACTAAGACCTGCCGTAGTAAGAAGTCCCGCATATATTTCTCTTAAGTGAAATATCTTTAACAATATACTTTAGAACATAAAACATTTCCTTTCTTGCAGGTTTGCCTTAAAAACCTTACCTGGTGAACCACCAGCAGAACAGGTATTCAGCTGCTTGTGAAACTCAGCTCTCTCTTAGAACTGATTTTTAATATTCAAGCACAAAACCTAGGCCTTCTTAATGACAGCTACATAAAAAATTCCCTGTAAACAGCGGACAGATTTTAACAGAATAGCGTTTTTACCAAATGGACGTTCATTATTTCTATTGTTGACAGTCACTAAAATACTTTTTCTGAGAACTTCATTTTCCTGTGGCCTTTTTGGTGCTCATGTTCCTTCATTTCATGGTAAGTTCACAGGAAAATGAAATGAATCACCACTTCCAGGTAAGAATAAATTATCTTCTCCAGTGTCTTGAATACGTGAGGTTACTCAGGAATAGCTCCTCCTAATCCTTTTCCCACAAAAGTAGAAAAGCCTTCAGGCTAGGTTTACTGTCAGATTTACAAATTCCTTTATACGTACCGTATGCTGTTAAAACCATTTCAACAGATGATGTTATCAGTACACCCACTTGGCAATTCCAAAGAATCCTTTATCCCGGTGATGATTATTAGGCCTCAAAGTCTTGAGCAAATCAGATGCAGGCTACTAAATATCACATACATAACATACGTTACAGACTGGGTAACATGATAAAAATATTTTTTCTTCAAACTACAGGAGGGGAGGGAGACACTGGGCAGTAACAGCAAGTTGTAACATGGATACTAACCATAGCACAGAACGAAGTCCCAGAACTGATGCCCAAAACCCACTGGAGCGGGCTCCTACTACCTGCTGCCCAGTGGTGAGGTGAGGTGGAATGCAAACAACACTAATTCTGCACAGTTTGAACAAGTGTAAGGTCGGAAACAAGCAGACTATCATTATTTTGTCTGCTAGCTGCATATGGGAGAGTTCACGTTCAATTCATCAAGTCCGCGCTGGGAAAAAAGCAAAGCAGAAAAACATCCACTCGATGAAGAACCGCATTTGTCCACTGGATGCTTCTTTTATCACCCACGCACGCACCTCTCTCTCCAGCTAAAAAGGACAAGATTTCTCCTGTCTAGGGTAAACAACCAGTGCATCAACTCTACGGACTCATTCTGGGCAAGAGCCGCTCCTCTGCTTCAGAGAAGGGCACACACCTCGGCGTACGAATGGTATTTCGGCAGGCGGGAGGGCAGTCCCCACTGATGTACATGCAACCCTGAAACTTGAAATTTGAGACTTTCTTAAGCCTGTTTTTATCCTCAGTAATCACTAGTAATACAAGACCGAAATTCTAAAATCCCTTTTTGTTGTTAAGAACAGTCATGGCACACGATAGGTTTACTTATTTACAGAACAGTCTATCGAGCCCGGCTACCTTGAAAAACCTGTTTTCCAAACTATTTCATAGATGCCATTCAACTGGTTTGGTGCATTCAGACCAAAGCACACCCAATTTACACCTGGCTAAGTCTTCAAACTGCAAATGTGTAATACATACCAAGAACAAAACCTATTTTTTTACTATTGAAAACAAAACCCCAGCACATCTACACAGAAGACCTGTCGCTTATGCTAGGCATCAAGGAACTGAACTTTGAGGCTACTTTTCTTTACCTATCAAGCGGTACGAGCACATCAGATCACAAGACTTCGTAAGGTCCCGTGCACGTAAAGCTCAACATCAGATTATCAGGACGTTGAAAACATTGTGTCGGTAATTCCAGTCTTGAAGCTGTCACAGGGAGAACTCAGAAAACAGCAGCAGTGTTATCACCTTGTTTTAAAAAAAATCATTTTAATAACTACCTTTTTATCTGAGATGAGTTGGACAAAAATTTGAACCTGGACCACATACCCGCCAGACGGCGTGGCAAGATAAAGCAATGCATACCCTGACTTACAATTCTACTACAGAAATGTTGTCTGAGGGTTCGTACAAGCAACCAGGACTGCACGGCTGTCGCTACGCCGTGTAACACGGCTACTCAGACCTTGCAGAGGCTACAGCATGAGCAATCAGAGCCCTCTACTCCAAGATGTAGACTACTGTCAGTTCAGCTAAGAGAGACAATTAAGTCTCGTTAGCGTAAGTACTCAAGAGTACCTACAAGCCAGTTCTGCCTATTTATGCCATTTGCAGGACTACCTGAGAGGGCAACACCTCAATCTGTTCACCTTATTCCTTTGCTGGAGTCTCCTGCTGCTGTATGGAAAAAAGCCCAAACTACCACTGCAATTAACGTTTCCTAATGCAAGCCAAGACCGCCGTCAATTTTGCCTTGCGCTCACCAGCCGGATCGCGAATGGCAGCGGCAGAGGAGACGGTACACCTTCGTTTCTGCCAACTGCACTTAACCGCAAGTCACAAGAGTTCACGTGGTAGCACCCTTGGACTCCAAACAGTTTTCCTCCTGTTCCCTACAAAAACCTTAACTGTCTTCAGCCACGCACTTCCTGCGCTCAGAAGCTCCTCAATTTCCAAGGCTTATTTTTCTGTATTAATGTGCTCAGTTAATGCTCTCCTCTTCTCATTTTTCACTCTATCTCTGGCTCCCGGAACACGACTCAACAGCAGAGCCCTTGATGCTTTTCTTACTGTTTCATAAAATGTTTCAATATCCAAGAAGAACTTTGCTTATGTGGAAAAGGGGAGAAACACATTAAATCTTGAACGCAACTAAGTAACTACCCGCAGCATTTTCAGGGCTTATCACAGTTAAAAAGACAAAGAGCAGAATGTTAATATTGCACATTTCAAAGGCTGGGCCTCAAATAAGGCAAGCACGAGGCACCAAAACCATCCCTATTCTTGCAGCAAGCTATTTATAATAATAATTACCCCTTCTATTCTTAGCTCTGCTCCACTTTGTACTTTTAACACAAATTAACATAGCGTTAAACGTAAGCTGAACTATGAATTTCTGGTTGCCTCTTCGTAGCGCTCCATAGACTTGGCAGTTTGAAGGTGATACCAGTTCAACCTCACAAAAACAACGAAAGAAATGGCAATTCGCACATTAACTATAAAACCCACAATCTTGCTTAGAGCATAGTTTTAATTTTGCACATAAAAATATGGGGGGGGACACGACACGACACCAACAAAAACTCAAAGAAGGAAATGTGGAAAGCCAAATAAAAAGAGTCAACAGATCACTGTTGCATAAATTCCGTGGAAAAACACGAAGCCGACGTGATAGAGAGGAAGAGGAAGAGAAAGAAGAAATTATATTCCTGTGTCTGAGAGATGAGGTAGAGTAATTGTACTAATATGGCAAACGGGAGCGGAAAGTACCTGAGTGACTTTGGAGAACAAGGCTCGCCGGCCTGGGCTCCGGTTCACTTCAGGATGTGTTCAACACAGGGAAGCTCCACTGGGGCATGAACGGACTGAGATGAGCTGGTGCATAACCCTGCAACGGACGCCTCTAAGCCTCGTTTAAACCAATTTACCTGTCTGCCTCGCAACCTACATTGGGTAAACTCGAATGAATGCACGAGTATCCACATCGGAAGTCGTAACGCCTAAAAAAAATAACAGCAGACAACACTTTTCACCTAAAAGTGGGAGTGGTTATTCTGATAGGACCAGAGCCACGTTTAGAAACGCTACCGGTGAAACCTGTATCCCTTTCCTATATCGTACGTGTTACGGACGTTCGCTGGGGCTTAGGCTCCTAAGTCACTTCGTTGCTTTTGAAGACTACAACCTATAAGCCCACCTGACACAGAACGGGAGCGTCACCATCCTCAGCACCACCCGCCACCGCACCAAAACCCACCAACATCACCGAGCGCCCCGAAGGCTCCCGCACGGAGGAAGCGGCAGACCGAGGGCGCCGGCCTTTTGCACCCTCCGGCCACATTCGCACGCAATTTCGGGAGAATTCGCCCTTTCGAGTTACTAATACGCTGCGAGACGCCTCCCCCGGAGGAACGTACGCGGACCGTAGACGAGACGATGACATTTTCAGATAACGGAGACGGGGCCCCCTCTCGCTATAAGCGAGGCAGCGCAGAAGCGGCCGGCCCCTTCTTTCCGCCCGAACGGCCGGGGGCGCCCCGGGGGCCGGGCTGCTCCGCCGCGGCACGCTGTCGGCACGGCACC
>WAAD01004803.1:331219-341671 GCA_013389945.1 Fregata magnificens
CCCCCCCTCGGCCCCCATCCCCGTCCTTCCCCCGCGGAACGGAGGGAGCGGCGGTGGAAATGAGCCCCGCGCCTCCCCGGGAGGCTGCGGGGACAGCCCGCGCCCCACGGGAAGGTGTTCGCGCTGCCCCGGCCGGCTTTTCGGCTCCTCTTGCAGCCCACGAACTGCAGCGGTGGGACAAGCCCGCTAATAACTCACAGGAACGGCAGTCGGGGCAAGGCGAAGCGGGGATTAGCCCCCCGCCTTCCGCCAGCACTCAGCGTTCGGGGAGGACCAGCTGATGAACCCTGAACAGCCAGGGCTTTTCCAAGCTCAGGTGGTGAATAAGCAGCGGTCAGCTCTCCCACAGTAACTCCTGTACCCCCGCGACACGGGTGCACGTCGCCCCCCACAGCCACGTAGCCCATCTTCTCATTTTTTTTTAACTGCTCTATAACAGCACCTATTCAGAAGCAAGATAAAGAAACCATTAAGATGAATCTGCAAAGCAAACAGGGACGGGCACAGCTGACAAAGCAGCGATATACTTGTTCATACGGCCGGATAGCTCAGTTACGCCGTCTACATGTAACTACCACCATCAAATACTGTCTGAAGAACGTACAAAAAGCCCAAGGCTACAAAAAAATAGCAATCCCTTCTTAAGAAAAAATGCTCTTCACTTTACCTGGACACTAAAAAGTCAAGAAAGAAAGATTTCCTTAAAAAGCCCAGAAAACAGCCTAAAATGTTAGTATACGTAAGAAACCCAGGACAGGGGTAGATTTTGAACTTGCTGCTAGAAGAATCAGGCTGAACACAAACAGAAGCAGGAAGGTCACCGATTAAGAAACATTAAAAGTTCGCAGCCAGTGCACACGGCCGCCTCTCTGCTTTTGTTCAGCAGCAAAGACATCACAGGAATAACCCGAGGCAGTTAGTCCCAGTTCCTAGGGCTGGCTTGCACAGAGCAGCGATCTGGAATCAAGCTGCCGGCTGCTTTATTTCCCCTTTGTCAGTGGTGAAGCTGGAGGAGGGCCGACTTCAAATTCTGACTTTTTTTTTTTTTTCCCCACTTCCACATCTCTAATGAGGAAGCTGAATGCCTTGTGGCAGTGGAAGTTGATTTGCCAGATGAGAAGGGAACTACTAACCCGTCGTAACAGTGCAAATCAGAACGGTGATCACCAGAAATGTACGCAATATACTTTGGCACAGAAATATTGCTCTCCTCAGCTTCGGCCACCGCTCAAACCCAGTTACTGATCTACTAGGCCCACCGGATTCATCTGCTGGTTTATTTCTATATTTTGGGTTTCTTTGCTGCCCTGGAGTAGCTCCCGGTTCCTGACTTCCTGCCACTCGCAGAATTTCTTAAGGTATTCACTTCAAACCTAAAATAATCTGTAGCATTGTCTGAAGACAAATGAGAGGGTACGACCCTATTTGTAACGAGGGATGCCCCAGACCTGACAAAGCACGGGCAGGCCTTACGAACACTCCCAAAATACACAGTTCATGTCAGCAGCACAGCAAACACCAAACTTTACCACTTAAACCTATACCATACTTGAGGCAATAAAAATGAATCCCTCAAACCGAGGCTAACTCATCCATCCATATGTACCAATCTAGGGCAAATTCCTCAGAATTTTACACATACAGAAATTCAGCTCCATGTGTTTAATCTTGAAGTGGCTATTCAATTTTTTCCCCATAAAAGCCATTATTTATACCCAATGTAACTTGCTACTTTATTCTGAGGTGTGCTGTACATACAGCACGTGGTTTTACTACCACGTATGGTTTGTGCAGTTGTAGATGTTCAACTTACTACCAAACGGAGAAATGTAAACGCAGCTTCCCAAACTCCCTCTCATACGTGAGCCTTTTAAAATTAACGAAAGGGGTCGTGGTTGGGGGAAAAAAATACCCGCTTCCTTCTCCTCAGCTCAACATACTTCACTTGAAATAGAAGTTCTGGCTAAGTCCTGCATTTTAGGTAGATTGCGAACTGTCACCTCCTGGAAAAGATTATGTTTTGTGATCCCTGATATTTTGAACATTAACATCAGGTAAGGTGAGCCACTTCCTCCCGCTACTGTGTTGAAAGTACCTGCTCCAAAAATGCTGTCAGCGAAGGCTGCGGCTGTCGACTGCTTCACACCGAACACTATAGTGTTATCAGAAGACTGCCTTATAGACAAACAGGCTAATTTCTCCTAGAAGCATAGAATGAGTCACATCCTGACAAAAAGCACATCTCCACCTGTGAACAGCTTCAAGATGACAAGAGTTTAAATAGCTGTAATCAACTTTTCCTGTGAAAGAGAGTGCTAGAACAGCGCTTAGGAAACGTGAATGGATTTGGTATGTTTCCTCTATCTGAAATGGGTGAAAACAAAAATGGCTGAATGGCAGACTGTAACTTTGCACTTACCTAGGGCACAGCAAAAATACCAAAGTACTTTTTTTCCTTTAAAAAAATACTGGAATAATTTCAAGCAGTCATTACTATTTTTAATGTAACGACTAACTGCAATTTATAGAAAAACTTCACAGTCAAAAAACATTGCTGACCTGAGTGTTATGGTACAGCACAGCTTCCCAGCCCCCTAACTGAAGAGCCTTCTTTAAAAAAAAAAAAAAAAAAACCACTGCAAGAACATGACATAACACACCGTACTGCCACAGAGGACGCTGGCCACCTCACTAACTCCCAAGCTAAACGTTGAACGGTCATTGCTATATTCCCCTGTCTGCCTCAGTGTCCGTGAATGTGCAAGTTTTTTGGGTGAGTGGAGGAGACGGGACACCTCTCACTAGCAGGGATTCTTTCCATGAACTAAGCTGTTCCACCCAGATCTTGGAAGGTGCACACAGAAACTCCTAACGATTTGGGCTGACGATTTTACCACACTGGGCTGTCATAGTATTAGGTTTTGGTTATTGTTAATGCTGCAAATACAGCTGGGTTTTGGTTTGTTCCCCAAGGGAGAATTGGCACTTAGCCCCCTCCCTCTGCTCTCATTTACCCATAGTTGGAGAGCCCCCCCATTGCTTTATGCTGTAGAAATGCAACCACTGCCCTAAAGAGCTTACTTTGTAGTGGGACAGAACAGATAAGAGAGGACGGGATGCGAGCATTATGCGCTTCTCTCTCCACGACAGAGCTCGAGGAACTTGAGGACATGCAGGATACGCGCTGGACATGGAATCTCTTCGGTCTCAAGATCACAAGATGCTTAATCTTCAGCCTCAGCGCACACAGGCTTAAGTTGGTCCTATCTGTACAAATCAAAAACCCATTAAAAACAAGACTGGAAATACAAAGGCAGCGGCAGAGCTGGATCCTTACCGTACCTGGAAGAGATTAGTACTGCTTAATTGAAGAATAAAGACCACATCTTTAAGAGATACATTTTATTTAACACACAAAACAGCTACTTTGCTGTTTAAGTTCTGGCTTATATAGTGCATTAAATTGACAAATTAGGCCTAAAAAGCTCTATTTTTGAGAAACCAGAAACATTACTCGCCATTCTATGGTTTGCTGACAAAGAAGAACATGGCAATAATGTTTGCACAAGCTCTCTTTTGGATAGTCTGAGCCTACCTCAAGGGAAATTTTGTCGTCGATATATTTGTAAGATCAGGCACTGTGCACTTCATAACAGGGTAAAGAAAACATGGTAATTTCAAACCAATTTCCAAATCCTGAGTGGGTAATTTAAATGACTGTAGGTTATTACTCTCCGTGGAAGCTGAAGAAATATTTTGCTAAAATATTTATTTTCAAATTTCTAACAAGTAATATGAAGTTTATGGCTACCACATGCTGATCTGCATGCTATAGAAAAGATTCTCCACTGACTTAATTGATCCTGTCCAGAGACTCAGTGGAATTACACTGGCAAGGAGTGAAAGAGGGTGTCGTGGTTTAACCCCAGTCGGCAATGAAGTACCACACAGCTGCTCGCTCGCTCACCCTGGTGGGATGGGGGAGAGAATCAGGAGGAAAAAAAAAAAAAGTAAAACCCATGGATTGAGATAAAGACGGTTTAATAGGAGAGCAAAGGAAGAGAAAATAATAATGATAAAAGAATATACAAAACAAGTGATGCACAATGCAATCGCTCACCACCCACCAATCGATGCCCAGCCCGTCCCTGAGCAGCAATCGCTGCCGCCCCGGCCAACTCCCCCTAGTTTATATACTGAGCATGACATCCTGTGGTATGGAATATCCCTTTGGCCAGCTGGAGTCAGCCGTCCTGGCTGTGCCCCCTCCCAGCTTCTTGTGCGCCTGGCAGAGCATGGGAAGCTGAAAAGTCCTTGACTACTGTAAGCACTGCTTAGCAACAACTAAAACATCAGTGTGTTATCAACATTATTCTCATACTAAATCCAAAAGACAGCACTATACCAGCTACTATGAAGAAAATTAACTCTATCCCAGTGGAAACCAGGACAGAGGGGAACATACCAGAGGCTGTCAAACCCTTGCACGCAGGGAATACTACTATAGCCGTAAGCCAAATAATGACCGCAAACTCAGCTTGACTGCAGCAGCACAGAGAAGAAATAGTATTTCCGTTAGCAAAGCCATCTGCTAAAGCTAGGCACCAGGAAGAAATTAAGTCCTACACGCACAAGTAAACAGAAGTACTTGCAAAGCCTGACTTACGTATTTCGATTTCAGAACAATAAAAAATTCGCTACCCGTAGTCTCCAAAACTGGAACGTGTTCTGCTCTGCCACGTCTTCCCTCGCTCAGCCAGGGCAGCCAAGTTACACATAGGGTGCACTCTCTGGCATTGCAGAAGGAACAAACAGGATGTGGCATAGGTAAACACATTAATTTTCTTTGCTATCCTACAAATGTAATTTGTGCCCTTAAGC
Source organism: Fregata magnificens (assembly GCA_013389945.1). Classification (NCBI taxonomy): domain Eukaryota; kingdom Metazoa; phylum Chordata; class Aves; order Suliformes; family Fregatidae; genus Fregata; species Fregata magnificens. The sequence goes on from WAAD01004803.1 coordinate 336,101, forward strand.
ACCGCACATTTATCTTGATGTTGGAGTACTATGTTGAGAAATCGTCTTTTGCAAGTTTAAACAGACCACTAATGGTAGCTGAACAATTTTACTTCTAAATAAGCTAATTAGTCTCTCTACTTACTAAGGCTGATAAGGATCATCTTCTTCCAACATTTGTTTTAAAAGATATGATTTTTATAACAAACAGCTCACATTTGTTGCTTCCGTTGCTATTGTTTGCACAGTGGTAGTGAGCAAGTAGGTAACTTTCCACAAGTGATGGCAATATTACATCCTCTAAAATGAACAGTCGACGTTATGGGTTATTTTTCACACAAAAACCTGATATGAATCAAAAGCTTTTTAACAAGACTTGATAAAATTAACATTCCTGAATTTCCCAATTATAGAGCAAGGGCAGATAGTCCTGCAAGCCCCCTAAGGAGGTTTCGGGGAATAAACATTTAATACTTCTATTGCACAAAAAACAGTCAAGAAACTTTACTTCTGCCTTCTCTTTTTTTCAGTCCTGAACTTTTTGTATGAAAGAACAACAGAGACACACGTCACCATTTTTAAAGCCCACCATTTCTTTCTTAAGACGTAGTACAAAGTAGAGCAAAAGTATTGTTTTTTGAATGCAGGGCATTTAATAAATTAGCGGACAAACTGCTTAAACCGATGATAGTTTCACAGATATAAGTGCAACTATTTTTTCTGAAAAGAAAGGCAAATTTGGTTGTTCCTCAGCACAAAGATAGTTTACGTACACCAGGAGGTAAATACTTATTTGGCCATAGATGATGCTAGTTCAAGTAGAATTTGCTTCCTTCTCCACGTCATCATCGTCGTCAACAACCTGCAATCAAATCCAGAAGTAGCTTAGGTAAACAGTTTAAACTCTCAGTCCCGTAGGATTGCATAGAGAATTTATTACATTAAATCCTTGCTGGACCCAAGGAGAACAGCAGTTATTCTACACCGCTGATTGACAACGGTCACATGAAGGAGGTAAGAAAAACTTGCCATCAAAATGCCAGGAGGAAATGTGGCTGAAATAATACGAGCTGGTCAAGTTATTACAAAGGCCACTAGAACAATCACTACAGTGTATCAGATTTTTAATGAGAAAGCAAAAGAATCTGCGTTTTAGGAGACAAAAGCTTGTCCCTTATTATCACAATTATCACAAAGTCACCAAACCACAAAGGTAGCAATCACTGGCAAACAGAGTGTCCAGTTCTGGGCTACTCAGTAGAAGAGGGACGTGGGCGTACTGGAGAGAGTCCAACGAGGAATCACCTCCCTCAACCTGCTGGCAACACTCCCCTTAATACAGCCCAGGATATTGTCAGCCACCTTTGCCATAAAGGCCCATTGCTGGCTCAAGTTCAACTTGGCATCCACCCAGACCCCAGGTCCTTTTCTGCAAAGCTGCTTTCCAGCCAGGCAGTCCCCAGCATATTTCGGCGCGTGGGGTCGTACAGGACTTTGCAGAGTTCTGGATCTTTTGCTAAGATACAGCTTCTGACTTGGAAAAATGGCATCTGTATATCCTGTACTTTTGCTTAAACTGCCAACCTGTCCACGCTGGAAAGGGACAAAGACCTTCTTTTCCATTTAAAACAGCTATTATCTCTCACCAACCCACCTGTTCCACGCCTTCTACTTCAGGGATGTAGAATTGGAGCATGTTCTGTATCCCATTCTTCAGGGTGATGATGGAACTGGGACAGCTGGTGCACGAACCCTGCAACTTCAGCTGCACAATCCCATCCTCAAAGCCTTTATAAATAACATCACCACCATCTTCTTGCACTGTCGGCCTGATGGAACACGATACTCAATTTAAAGCAAGTATCACTGCAACACGTTTCCTTACAGAAATCTTTAGTAAAGCTCAATTTAATGTACACAAAGAACTGCCAAGATACAGTAATTAAAGCCCTCTTTCTCTACAACCACCTGGTTCAATTTCCAACAACTCATACTTTGCTGGACTCTCTCACATTGACAGCTACTGTTTTTCCATAGGACATTACGCAAAACATATTTGCAATTAATACAGCAGCATACGAAGGAATCCTTGAAATTCTAGGGGCGAGGGTAAGCACCTTAGAGTAGAGCTTGATTCAGCCTGCAAAGACATACTGGTTTGCCTTGAGGCCCTCTCCACACGTAACGACGACTGCCTCAGTTATGTGCCAAATGTAATAGGTGTGTGTCCGACCACACAATGCATGTGCATCTGTTACCTGACTAGGGACGGTGATAAGAAGTCCTTAAGTGCTTCCACAAATAAATACGCAGTTCACCATAGTTTACACAGGACTGAAGAAAGCTCCAACTATACAAAAGCTTAATCCTGCTAATGGGTGGAGAAGCCAGCATCTGATATGATCACATCCCAGTACTACTAGCATTTCCGCAGCCTGGTCTCCTTTTGCAAGCAACGAATGCCCAGCATTGTAACTGTATCCCCATAGCAACATTTTTCCAGACCAAGCTAAAACCATCAAGTTACTCTAACAGAAGCTCTTTATACTAATTTCCAAAATAACTCCTTTGAGAACTGCACTCCTAAGAGAATAATCTATGAATCTGGTGCATTTATTAACAACTCCCCATAACAAATTCTCTCCATTGCAGAAAGCCAAAGAACGTGACTAAAAATTCCATTTTTTCTTAGTTGAAATTAACTTTTTTAACACACTACAGGACCTTTCAGACCTACATTCCCTCCATCCTGCACCTTCTGACCTTCTGCACCTTCTTTGCATGCATTTTTGACTGACTAAACAATAAATGCTCTGTATGTACCACTGGTTTATAGATAGCTTCAGTAAACTATCCTGCTATAAAATGAAGATACACTACTGCTAATATTCTCAGCAGCAGCTTCCTGGTCCACCACAGGCTACAGGAGGAAGGAAATGAAAGAATGAAAAAAGGTGTGGAAAACCAGAAATCTGGGCAGAAATTCTGTGACCGTTACAAAAGGCCACTGGGAAATGAAGGACTAATGTACCATAGGGAGCTTAAATGACCACGTACCCAGCAAGAGCAGGGCCTCCTGAACGTTCCTTTCTATCATGGCTTTACGCAACAGTATACTTGAGTTACACGTTTCAACACTTTTTACATATGCTTGGGAAAAATGTTCCAGCTTATTTCTGCTTTTCTCCCTCTTTCCTTTCAGGAAAATTAACCAGTACCATGTGTCAGCTGTGAGATAACCAAAACAGTATTTTTAAATATCACTTTTTAAATGCAGCATCTAAAAAAAAAAAAAAAGAAATAAAAAAGCCCAAGTTCGTCACAGCTTCTGGAAAAATAAAACTGAATTCCGTCATTTCAACCCACATACAAGTTTCTGCTTCCCGTAATTTGTGAGCTGGAGAAGATGTCGCCATCAGATATCACAGCTTCAGAAACACATCAGATGTTTTCCCCTGCATCTAAAATGTGAAGTTGCTTACTACTTTCAGTTCGCTTTGGAAGGCAATTAGTAAGCATAAAAACATACTGCAGGTAAACAACGTGATCCACAGCCACTCTTGAGACTTCATTAGTTACCACCAGTTTCTAAACTCAAGCTGTGTTAAAATACCAATAGAACTGCAACAGAATGCAAGGACAAAATCCATTGAAGCCCAGACAGCGAGGGAAACCCACTAGTAAATTTTCCTTTAGAGTATCATACAAGAGTATAAACTACTTTGGAATACTTGGAAGGGAAGGACAAGCATAATTAAGACAGAGATTAATATGACAGAGGAAAAAAAAGTTACTGTAAAATCAAAGATTGTGTTGTTTTCACTATTTAAAAATAACCAGGTCAAACCCGGTGGACCTGTTTACATGCACTATACAGTGCATTATTATATATATTATTACACAGGGTAAGAATATACACTGTTCTAAAAAAATCACTCGGCAATAAGGTCGCTGCCTAGCACACACTTTGCTTAAACGGGGAAACTAGATAGAAAGTTTTCAATTAGGGGAAACAGCATTCTCAACTCTGGCCAGTTTTGCACTTTAAACCCCGACACTAGATACTGAACCATCAAATCACACATACCCAAAGAAAGATGCACTGTTCCCTAAATAAATCCAAACTCCAAGACTAACTCGCTCCATCTAGCAGTAATGTTTCTGGTTTACCTTATTCTTGTATCCAGCAGTTCTTTAATCATTAGTACAACTTCATCATCATCTTCTGACGTGGCTTGGGAGAAGAAAAACGTGCAAATCAGAACTTGGAGAGAATTCCAATATGATTACTAACACTGTATATCCATAATGGCAGAATGAAATAGCATAAAAACATTGCCGAGATGACTGAAACCAAAAGGCAGAAGTCGTAATTCAGAGCAAGCATCTTTTTCTGCATTATCCTTATTTACATTCCAGGCTTTCACCGACAAAAACCAGTATCGGTTCAGAGTTGTTCTGAACAGGCAAAGGCCTTAACAGACAATAGTAGTGCCACCTTGTAAAGGAAGCAACAACTAATGTTCAGTAAGGATGCAGGGGTTAAGGCAGGGTCCTCAGAAGGAAAGTTTTAGCAACCTTTTAAAAAATTCAGCAGAATTATGAACGTGTCTGGGTTTAGCAGCTCTGGATGCAATTTTAAGCTCAGTGTTAGTCTCGCAGAAGCATTTTTAAAGACAACTTTTTCAAACAAAATACAGTCTACGTTAATATTGAAATTAAATCCAGACATAACAGAGCAGAGAGGAATTCAGTGGTCATAATCTCCCTTAAAACACTGGAAAAATTGTTTAAGTTGGTAAGTTGCAAATGTGAAAATAAAAGGCAAAATACTGCCCTTGAGTTAAACTGCAAGTTAGTCTCAGTTAATTTCTATTAGAGTTTGGAAAAGACTTCTTACTCTTTCTTGTTCATTTAAGACCATAAACGTATCATTAAGACATGGACATTAAGCCTGAGCACTCTTTTTTGATTTATGGAGGGAAATAAAACCCTTTGTAGGTGCCCATACAAAAAGGATATGCAGCAACGCTCACCAGCTTTCTAAACACAGCCTCAGTACTTGCAAAGGTATTTCACACGCGCAAAGCGTAACAGAACATGGTCCCTACTGCCAAAACACATAGTTCAGCATAGCTCCTGTGCAGATATACTCCTCATACCACAGCAGATGAGAACCAGGCTTCAGATTCATGGGTAAGCAACTCCTTTAGACATGGCAGCATTGCTTCCACCAGAACATATATGTTCTGCAAATTCTCTCCTGTGTTAATTTTAGCAGTTTTCACTTTAAATTCTCTTGCATGCTTTTCTGAGGGACAAGTGGAGGCTCTTCTGGATGTCACAAAAACTAAACCCTAAGGCCGATACCGGCCTCTTCCTGAAGAGCTTGATTTACCTGTATCGGTCCTAGGTGCCTCGTCAGTAATTACAGGTAAGCCAGAGGCAAAGAAATCCATTATAGTTGCATAAATATCTGGTTTCAGTAAGTTCCAATCCAGGTCTTCACTCTCCTATGAGAATCAGAAGGAAAAAAAAAAAAAAAAAAAAAAAAAAACAAAAAAAAAGAGTATCTGCCCCCTACAAAAAAAA
>WAAD01004803.1:350623-374520 GCA_013389945.1 Fregata magnificens
CAGTCAGCACGTTTGATAAAAATATAAATATAGAAATACTTCCCCCCACCCACCCGTCTAAAACCAAAGCACCACCCCCAAGGCAACACTTTTTATTTAAATAGCTACTTTCTTCTTACCAGTGCAGTACATTCCAGGGCAACAAGGCCCCGCTGTCCGTGTCCCAGCTGCTGGCATCGCTTTATCACCCTCTGGAAGGAGTAGCATGGGCTACCACACATAGAAACAGCCCCCCCTCCGACCAGGTTTCACCACAGAGCCCAGTAAAACACAAAAAGCCTTCTCCCCGCCCCNTTTAGCCCACTGCTGAGTAACCCTCCAGAGATGGGGGCTGCAGAAAAAGTTAGAGGTAACGTGCCTGTTTTGATCACAACATATTTGAGGTGGAAGCTCTTGATTTTGCAGATGGCAGCCACTGCTGACATTCAGGGCTGTTGCACAAGGAACATGAGGATGAAGAGTCTCCCTGGAGAGGAAAGAGACACATTTGCAATTTCAGCAAGACGAAGAGGTTCCAGTTGGTGTCTGCACCACAGCTGCCTTTTCCCCCCTTAGTATGGTCATAGTCCTGCTGATTTTGGACCAGAAAGTCACTTCCATTAGGCCAATCATAGCTGCTTATTCTCTTACAATTAACTAATACAACCTAAAAATCCAACAAAGTTCTTTAAACAAACTTTCAGCCCTTCATTTCAGTCATTCCTCGCTGGATTCACTGTACCTTGGCACGCAGCTGCGCTCACAGAAAGCACGTTTTCCCTGGGCTTTGCCAAACCCTATTCTTGGACACCCCCGTCTCCCCCCACACGTGTGCACAGCTCGGCACGGCATGGCAGTGGGTGGTCACGGACCGTTTCGCTCACGTACGGCGGATCCTCTTCGGGGATGGGTTCGTTCTGCACCTCCTCTCTTGCAGCAGCAGCTCCTGTGTTTGCAGGGAGGGCTCGATAGCTCTGCGCTGTCTTGTAGCATTGCCCTAGGCATTAAGGTTTCTCTCCAGTAAACTGGAATATCCGCTGTTTAAAGCCTCTGCTTACAGCAAGAAGATCAGTTTGACTTTACAACTGCCAGATAAAACAGTAGGGACCGACAGAGTTCAGTACCTTAGTAGGAAGAACTCATTAAAAACCAGATTCTTTGTATCCAGCAAAAATAGTTTGCAAGGGGAGGGGAGAAGGAATGCACAGCGGAGAAGATGTATTGTAATCAGATACAGTTTTAATAAAATGTACATAAGTTTACAACTCGAACATTTCTTCATAACGATTACCAGAAACACAGATGATCACACCCGGAGTGCAAAACTTGACTCCATCAAACCTGCAAGTCAGAGGTGCTTCCAAGACCGCTAAGAATTACCTTAACAACAGCGCGGTGCAAACAAAACACTGCTCTTAGGACACGAGTCACAGACTGTTTGTCACAGTTAGCGGAGACCACGGACGCTTCCAGCTCCGGCTTCCCACTCCATGCAGCAACAAGAGAGTTTCTTTCACTGCCGGACTCGGCGCGTAGCGATGCTCTGCCAGCTGCACCCTACATCAGAGCGAGCACCCTTCCCTCCCCACCCCTGCGAGCAATTATTTCTCCCTTTGGAGGGGAGGGATCGGGGAACAGTGGATCATCATTATCCCTCTAACTTCACAGGGGAGTATTTCTAGGTGTGTGTGATGGTATTTACCCTACCTACAACGGAAACTACAGGCCGTGGCTTATTTTTAGAAACACTAACACAGCTGATCAGGTTTCAGGAATGTGTTTCAGAACTGGAACAAGATTTCACTGTCAAGATACGACTGTAAAAATCCTTTGGAGTCTTTTGGTGTACTGAAAGGCCTTGATTTAACACCATGAGGAAAAAAAAAAAAAAAGAAAAACAACAAACCCACAAATATCCAACTCCCCAACACAAGAGTCTTTGGTGGAAGCTGAGTAAAAGTAACCGATTACCACTTTGGAGTGATTGAGAGTTCAGCAATTAAACAGATCTCGCTCAGGCTTGCATAAGTCCCACTGAAGACATGCTTCAGGCGCTGTGTCTCATGATTGCTTACATGGGTTTGCTGTTACGAGCTTAATATCACCTACGTGCTCCATGCATAGTGTGCATTACAGATTGAGTGTGCGCTGGCTTCAAGAGACTAAGATTGTAAACTTAACATCATGTATGACTAGCACTGAGCTGGCAGGAAGGGAGAGGAGATACAGGGAAAGTCCCAGAAATACTGCAGCAGGCTGCGGAAAGCGCTGGTTAACACCACGGCGGCTGGTCCTGTTACGTGCGCTGTACAAACGTCACGGCAGTGAGGCACAGAGAGCCACGCCAACTGCTTTTTTCTTTTTTTTTTGCATGCAAAAACTCTGATTAATCACTTTGAAGAGAGACTTTAAGTGCATTCAGGCTGAAGTTGGCATTGGGTAAGAACCAGCCTCTTTCCCAGCACAAATCTAAGATTGTCGCAGGACTGCAGCGGTCACTGCGGCCCTCTGGCCGTGCATGAGGACCCGAGGCAGTTAACAGAATTTACTACCGCTTTAAAAACCAATGAAACCAGTGGTTCTGTTCAGAAAACTGACTTCAAAACGCTGCATTGAGGCCATACCGGTCTTATTTCATTAAGATCACCGGTTGTGTGGCAAAGAAAACAATTAGCATTATTCTTCCACGTGCATTAAAAACAGTAAGCTTCAGAGACTATGGAAATGAAATTTCCACTTACAATTCATCACGCTGAAGCTGCAGTACTGGCAGTGCAGGATTAGGAGGAATACAGGCTGGAAATGAGAAGGATATCAGACTAACAAGCATTGAAATTCAGTTGTCTGACCATAACCAAAAGTCCCATTACTTTATAGGTCACATGCAGAGATACGAACAAGCTGCCTCCACCCCCCAAGAGAGATTTAAAACCGTTTAAGCACTGGATGTATGCTGGCAGGATCATTAGCTTCTGGGGCACGGTTAGCTTGCTCTTTGTGTAAAGTGCTTGAAGAACATCAAAGCTGCCAAAATGCTAGCTGGAAATTCAGCCTGACCCGACCTGAATCAGGGCTGTAAACAAGCCTGCACACCTTGCTGCGCCTCGGTGCATTTTCCCTTTCTCCCTTGGCTGGCAGCGCAGGATAGCAAGGTCTGAACTACACGCAGCTCATCTCCACCTCGCCGACACGAACACGCACGCGAGAGGCAAGGGGCTCCAGTCCGAGCGTGAAGGGGAACGGGCTAACGCTTCTCCAGCATCAGCTAAGTGAGACCTGGATGTGGCATGACAAAAGTTTCACAGAATTATCCAAAAGCAGTTTTTCAAGTAAAAATGAAGGAAAGGAAGGAGAACCTGAATCCAGTTAGCAGAGGTAATACCTTGAAGCCACATCTTATTTATACACGGTACCTGCTCGCTCCAGCAAAGCATCTCCCTGTTCCACAGACTCATCCTCGCACCGCCAAGGCCTGACCTCCCTTCCAGCAGCTTCCCGAGTGAATTTAACAGCTCGAGGCCAAATTCAGCCTCCTGGCTGCATGCGTGGCCATGACACAGGTTACGTGTCAAAACAAACCTGGGCCCTCACGCTCAGTCTCCTTGGTATCCCTTGAATTCACAGTTTGCTGTTGCAGTTATTCTTGGCATCTCTCGCTGATCCAATCCAGCAACAACTGATTTGGGGTGGGGGGGAGGGGGTGGTGTATATATTTAAAACAAAAACAACAACCGCCTTTCGGGTATATATTTAAACAAAAAACTCAACGACAACAAAACACAATAAACAGCAGCCTCAGCTTTGCTGAAGAAACATCTCAAGGGAAACCCAGAAATTTCTTTACAGTACTTCTGTTTTCAAGAGGTGGTGATGAAGGACCAAAAAAAAATCCTAAACCACCAGTATGCACCAATATTGCTTAACTCCGAGTGTAGCAGAGCAGGGCAGAAGGTTCCCAGCTCCACACAACTCGACCTGACCTGGGCTCGGCAAGTCACTATTTGCCAGCAACTGAGCTGTGCAAGCCAGTGTAGCCTCTTTGCTTTCCAGTATTCTCCCTCCCCACCCCAGGGCTTTAAGACCTCAGTCCAAGCTTCTCCTTCTCCCTTCCAAGCAATCCCCATGCTGAGCACGTCCAGCAGAACACTTGGCTCATCTCTTGCAACTGGAGATATTTTGGAGGGGAATGGAATTCGGGGAGGGGAAAGGAAACATGGAGCAGTCGATAACTCCTATTTGCAGATGCTTTGCTAGTCAGCTCCCAGCATTCAGGGTTTTTCCATCCATCCTCCCCTTTCGCTGCTGGGCTTAAAAGTCAGCAGTGAGTCAGCCCTGGACTGTGCAATGTTCTGCTTTGTTTAAGCAGCCTTCACGTGCATCTTTAATATGCCTGTTGCATTCCTTTAATGCTTATTGTTTGGACATTGGACAAAGCTACGTACTGGAGGTGGTCACAGGTTTTTTTTTCCTTGCAAAACTAGACTGAAGTCTATTTTTGGCTGCAGAAGCTCTCCCAGGTGTGACTCCAGTGAGTTAGGAGGAGCTACGGCTGATCCTTCCCTCTCTCAGAGTGACAGTACTCGCAGTAGTTTCTGTCCGAGTACAAACACACCAGAAAGCAGGCAGGGCAGGAACCCGCTCTACATACAACCGGTCCTGATCTCAGCAACCTACCCACTGCCCCAACAGTTCCCCTGCAAACACCCAAAGACCTCAAAGCCACTAACGGGAGACCCCCAAACATAAAATATGTCCTTTATCCTCAATGCAAGGCTTCAGCTCACATGATAACGAACAAACTCCCTTGGGAAATGGCCACCACAAGGCTTTTAAGAGACTTGGCCAGATGCTACTAGAGTCAATGGGGATTTTTTCCATAGATGTCAAGTCCTTAAAAACAAAACCACTAAAAATTTTTCTTGGGATACATTCTGCAGCACCAACACCTGTTAGGAGGAAGGATTACTGCACCGCAAAGATTCATCAGCGACTGGGAGCCCAAAGAGTCCCTATAACTGGGTATTTTGAAAGCCAGTCCACACTTACAAGTAGCCTTTGCGGGCCAGAAATAGCAGATCCAAGACAACTTATGCAACCAGGCATTTTCCAAAATAAAGACGGCAGGTTTCACTCTTATCTGTCTCATAGTACTGAAAAGAGAGGTGCTTTGTTTCTGCCCAGCTGCCAGCCCAGGTGACTTTTCCTCTAAACACTATATTAGGATTCACTACATCCGTGACTGCACAAGCAACAAGAAGTTGTCTTTCTCTTTGGGAATACGGTAGAAAGCACAATATTTCTGAAGTAGAGCAAACGTTGCCAAAGGAGTGTGAATGGATTTTGTTTAGGTTCCTCCTTAATCAACAGGAAAACAAAAGGCAGAACTTACAAATATTAGAGTCAAGTTCTCTGCTAGTATAAATCACTCTAACCGGATTGCATCAAATGCTGAATTACACCAAATGAGGTATGTAGATCAGGACGTCTATCGAGTTGTTTGCATAATAAATTTTTCCATAAGGCGTATTTTTAATACTGTAAAAACGCACAGCTCTCTCCTTCACAACACCATAAGCAAATTTCTGGGTCCTACACTTTGGCATAAACCGGACAGGAAATACACATGTAAAACTGAAAGCTTTGCCTGATCATTTGATTTTCCGAACAACAGCAATAGTAACAGCCCAACAGATTACTTTGCTGAAGTTCATGCATCTGAGAGTTTGCAAGACAAGCGACTGAAGGCACTGTGAGTCCTTCCACCAACTCCTCCGGGCTCCGGCACAGGACCCGGGCAGAAGCACTTCCACGTGTTACACGTCAGAGCGAGCAAAGAAACGCTGCACGCACGATACCACAGCTCTGCTCACACCAGCGCTGAACAAACCTGGTACCCGACGTCGCCTGCACGGCTCTCGCTTGGTGTGCGCATAACCTACGAATGCACATGACAGAATCACTCTGGAGCCACGGCTGCCAGGTTTGCCATCACTGCCGAGCAGCAGGAATATACAACCTTGCTCTCTTCCACAAGTCCCCACTGATAGGAAAGAAGTCGCAATAACCCTTTAACCTGTGAAATCACTTCCTTTCCAGAGCACTAGCAAGTCCCGCTTGACTTGCTCTGTAATTAATAAACCTATTCGTTCATCTTATAATGCAATTCCCCAGCCAGGACCAGAAAATACTGAATATTACTGGTTTGGAAAAGCATCTAAGAAATAAATGGGGGTGGGGGGTGGGGGACAGTGAGAGGAGGAAGGTAAGAAGCAACCGCAAAGGATATGAAGATCCTGAGAGCCAGGCTTTCAGACTAACTAACATAACTTAAAACGGTTCAACTATATATCACTGCAAATAGAGTTCTGACCAAAAAATAATAATTATTTTTTTTTATATATATATATATTGCTATGTCATTCTTTTCAACTAAGAGGTTCAAGGTCCTGTGAGAGATGGTCCTACGGGAAGCACACGTCCCAGCTCACAGCAGATTAAGGCTTTTGCTTTCCCACTTTGGAAGGAAAGGGTGCCGAAGCAAATGGATCCCCGCTGGGCAGCTCTGTAGTCCTGGAAGACGGAGGGGCAACAGAGACAGATCCTGCTATCGCCTGTCTGTTGGTCTGAGAAACCACTTTGTAAGCAGCTATGGGCTTGACTTCGAGACCCTGCCCGTCTTCTGGACTGTAGTGACGGGAATATTTTGACAAAGATTGTGGACGGAAAGGCTTGTTAACCACGGAGCCCAGCACTGCTTCCTGGGGCAGCGCGTGTCCTCCTTGGTTTCTCTCACTGGGCACGCCACCCTGCTCTTGCAGCACGCCTTTAGAAGGGATGTTTTCCTGGGTCTCCACAGCTCTTACGGAAGAGGGATGAAGATTGCTTGGCTGAATAAACCCAGCAGAGGGGTACGGAGATCTCGCTGAGGCCGTGGAACCACGCATTGCCGAATCCAAGCTTGGGAACATCAGGTTAGCTCTGTGTTGGACATCGCCTCCTTGACTTAGGAAAACGGGTGGTGCGAACGGTTCCTTAGACATACTGTGGGAAGTCAACTCTTCCATGCTTTTCTTTTTAGTGAAAGGGGCTCTCAGAAATACATCTGCTTCTTCTGGATGTCTAAGAGCCACGTTGCCCTTGGAGATAAAAGGAGCTTTGGTAAAGACATCCACCTCATCAGGCACTTTTCTCGAGCTTCGGAAAGGAGCCGTGGCAAAAACATCTGGTTCGTTAAAAACCTCCCCGGCGTGCGACTGGAAGGCAGGAAACAGCGCCTTCCCTGCTCTAGTCTGGGAAGACTGGGAGTGGGGATCTTCTTTGGAGGCCTCATGTCTTTCCCTGGGCGCAGACTGCAGGAACCCCGCGCACAACTTGCAGGTTTCCTCCTCCTCTTCCGAATCCATCAGTAAAGGCCTGGACCCGCTACAATCCAAAATATCTCCTTCGTGGTCTGTCCCCTCTCCTTCGCTGCTGTAGAAGGAGCTGTTGCTTGAAGGACCATCTCTTGTTAAGTAGTCTGACTCTGAGTTGTGCTGCGTCTTCACCTCCAGTATCTCAGACTGACCCTTGTACAAAGCAAGCCCGTCACTGCCAGAAGGTCCTTTACAGAGCTCAAGAGCTACAACTGGGAATAGGGCCGGATCCCTCTGCAGACCTAAAAATGCAAGAGAAAAGTATTACTCAACAAGCTCCGTCTCCTTAGTCATAAATAAGAATGAAAGGTACTTATTACACAAGAAACGTCATGCCGTTCAGATTTAAACCACCATCACGCGTGGAAAATGGGAAGGAGAGGGAGGGCAAATAACAGAAAATAAAAATGCCAGGGAAGGTATTTACGACACACAAACTGACACACAACTCGACGCTGCCTCACAGCTCGGGGACACCACAAGTACCAGTTTTCATAAAGAGATGGAAGATGTTTGACACACGAATGGGCACACCCAGCACTTTCTCAGCACCATTCCACGAGGTTTTCACCACGACGACCACCACCAGAGAGGTTTCCACTTCGTAACGCTGCTGCCTGGAGTGAGGCTCCAGCAAATAGACAATGTTTGTCATTTCATTCTGCACCGTGGGTTATTGACTGCCCTACAAGCACATCTATAGCTTGGCATAGCCTCTATTTCTGTGAGCCATCCCACGGATACGTGGAATTACATTCAGGCATGTAAAATACACAGGGACGCCCTACAATCTGCTGAAACAACATACACATTTCAAAGAATGAAGGTCAGCCGATAGCTTTTAATGAATCCTGGTAACTACAGCAGCGTTATTTTAAACCACTGCAAGACAAATGATTTTAAACAAACCATACCATGACTTCAAATCAAGTATCTAATGTAACTATAACGATCTGGCTTGCTTCTGTGTTAGCGTAACCAGACAGTGCAGGGAGAGGCTTGCTGTTCTGCTCTCCTCCAGTCACAAGAGCCCAAGATGCGGTTGGTTTTGCCTTACGACTCACACAGACAGAACAGAAGATATCTTACCTTCAAAGAACTACTGGCAGGTTAGGAGTATGTCATTGGACTCATGTTAGCAAGAGGGTAGGAAAAAGGCACATGAAAACTAAGCAGTATGAATTGCAGGAGGAACGAGGAGGATAAGGAGGTTGTTTGGTATCCACTGAGCGACGGACAAGCGGAGGTACTAACCAACCCACCCCGCTGTGATGAAATAGCATCATCGCGTCCAGACTCTGCCCAGGTTAATCGTCCACGTTTGCACACCCATGGCAGCCTGCAAGGCACGGTTTCTTGACCAAGTCGGTAGACGGACGCGAGTTAACCCGTTCTCAGTCACTTCTCACAATTAAAGACACAGTAGTCGTTCATTAGGCATCAAAATCGGTATTTATTGGGAAACTATTCACTTAGATACATTACACTGCTAAATAAAGACAGTGTAGATATGTGAACATTTTGTAAGTTACTCTACAAAAATACTAGCTATCTTTCCTGAAGCCTATGTTGTCAGCAATGGTTTAACCTTAGACGCTAATCTCAGAGTACAGGAACAGTACGTCTATGGTGTTACTTTCTTCCAGGAGGCTGGTTATATATTTACCAGGTATTATTGTGAGATTTTGAGAATACAGGCTGAAGCAGAGCAAGACCGGTTGCCACATCACGCAAACGCCTCTGAATTACCCAGTCCTCACTGAAATATAGCGTACAGGAAAACAAGGAAAGGGAAAAGGCATTTATCATGGGGAACATTATGCCAATGCAAACCAATGACCCACTTTTCACAAGAACAGGGCAAACAAGTAATTTGATCAGAATTTTCTTTTTAAAGAGTTACTCGCGTTAGTAGGTGTCTATGCTCATGTAAGCGATGACATTTAGGACACAGTAAGAGAAGGGTTGACGGGATGTAAACCTGTTTGCTTAGGACAGGAGCAGCATGCATCTCTGAACTTGGAGGCACTGTATGATAAGCAGAATGCGCTGTTTTCAGAAAAATTACTTTTTCCAATGCTTTCTTGCTCTCTCTGCCCACCATAAGTGAGAAGGGCAACAAATGCTTGGAAGCAGTTTTCTCCCTTGCTAAGGCCAGTACAGGAGTTGTGGATTACTCTGGGAGGAAAAAATGAAGCGACGCTTAGGTAGGAACTTGTTCCAGCCTTCAGTTAGGAGCTGGTTTCACTCAAAGCTGCTAAGCAATACAGCAAGAAGGGACGGGGCCTCACAATTGGAAAACAACAAAAATGGACACAGCAATATTAAAACGCAGTGGGTTACCTGAGAAGTTTGGGGATTTACTGACAAGAGAGGAGCACCATCTACGCTCCCATGTTCTATTTTCCTGATGTTGAAGGAGGAAGACCTGGCTTCCAGACACCATCCCACGGTAAGTTATCTCCGGCACCTTTTCTTTCCCATGTTCTTGGGTTCCCTCAGTTTGTTTCCTTTGGCAGAAAGCAAAGGGACAGTCCCAGAAGGAGCTATGGCAGCATCACTACAACAAGGAAGACAACATCATGCCAGCATTTTACTTTAGCTAACATCTGGGTGCATGTCTAACTAGACAGTGGCTTAGATGTCTCCTCTCACAGTTGTTAATCTTGTACATTAAAAAAGGCCTGAGCTACGCTTAGACACTGAAATGTGCAATCAAACCAAAAAACCTCAAACCCCTTTGTGTAAAGGTCAGGTTAGAGCTAACAAGACAAGGTCAGTGCATTCCCATAAGCAGCCATAGCTACAGGCTTTGCAGACGAATGTTTCAGAGGCACATGCTGCATAACTTTCAGGACAGAGAATTTAAGTCAGCCAGCGCCGACGGATGCTTCGGCAGGTCTGAGATTAGAGACCAGCGAGACTGAAGCGCTTGAGGGACCGTTTCCCATGAAAAAGCACGGCAGTTTTGTTCTGCGTTACGGTAAAGGAGAGAAAGGGTCACTCCACGAGCTAGTAACAGCACGAGGGTAAAGGACAAATCTCATGAAACTAAGACAGTGCCTTTTTGTTTGAAGCCCTGCCCCTTCTCTGTGATGACTTGGCTCCCATTCACGCCAAGGGCACACTATGCAAGAGGCCTGAAAAGACACAGGCAGATGGTTGGCTTGAATCAACACACAGAGCACCCACAACCCCTCGTGCAAAAAGAGATGCCTCTTTTGCAGAGGCAGCATTTCCTAACATCTGCCTTTGCCAAGATGGACACCGTCAATGGGCAGCTGCCTCTTTTGTCCCCTCCTCCTCCGGACTCCCGAGATCTGTGTGTCACTTCACGGGGAAGCATCCCTTACGTTTTCAATTAATGCTCACGTTTTAACACATGCACACTCCTAACAGCTGCATCTTTACAGCATAGAATCTTTACAGAAGCCTGAGTTTATAGATAAGGTTTCTCTCTACCCCTGTACAACATTTATGTATTTTTTTATTCCAGGGTCAGACATACGTACTAAAGAAACAATTCCTAAATTATACTCAGGCTCCCTTTCTGCAGGAAGAACCTTAGCAATAAAAACCCTTATCACTTGGTACTCTAGGAATACACCCTGCCTGTATTCAGATAGCAACCTGAAGAAAAGACCATTTACCCCCGAGTTATAGCACTGACACATGGAGTTCCCCCTTCTTTTAAGGAAAGCAGTGCACTGAAGCGGCAAAGGACTGAAAGCTATAAAAGATTTACTCTCCCTATTACAGGGGGCTGCAAGGAGGCAGAGCAGTCACCGAGATGATGATCTCATTTCTGGAGCAGAGCCCAAAACAAGAAAGTCAGGGGAGACAGAGGCTTCCCTAGAGTCTAAAGCTACTCTTCCACCGAATAACTCTCCTGATTTCATCGAGCCAAAGTCAGGAAGGTCTCCACATACGGTAACAGGTAGCTAAAAACCAGCACAATTACTAGTATGCAAGATTACTAGTCTGGCATTTTAAAAGGGTCAAAAGACTCCTCATTCCTTTGTTCTTGAAATGGTGGAGTTTTTCCTTGTATTCCGATTCCTCGAAGCAGCAATACAGAACAACCCCCACACAGTGCTTTCAGTGAGGAGGTACCAAAGCAGAACACCAAAGGTCAGCATCACCATTACTGTGTCACTGGACAACAATTTGGACAGCAGAATCAAGCATTTCTGCCCAAAGCCACTGCACAGTGGCAGATCTGGGAGCAGCTCTAGGGTTCTTCGGTTCCAGAAGATAAGGAATTTAATGTTCTAGTTTTGGCACACTGGTACAGTCATTTGCACCGAGCAAAGTGAGACAGGGCAGGTGTTAAACCCACCAACCCCACACACCACCTTCCAGCAGTTTATAAACAAGACTGACCAACTGGAGACTAAACAGCATCATTTGGTTTTCCCCGCCTTTGTACTGTGCACAAGCCAGGTGTTACGCATGCAAGTCATTTTTAAGATGCAGTCTGTGACCGTCTAAGAAAAGCATAAGGTGAGTTTCTAGGGGTTAAACTCCCTCCTGTGCAGGGCACAAGCACGAGTCTCACACATCAGTAATGTCCTTAAAACAACCCCAGCCAAGCAACCCACCCTTCCTCCCAAGGAACAACGAGATCTGACGCTGTGCATGGAGTCTGCGCTCCTGTGCGTAGGCACGGCTGTCCCCAGAGAACAGCTTCTTTCAGTTACAGAAATAGACTACACAGGAACAAAAAATAAATACAAAGAAAACCTTTTTTTTTTTTTCTTCCTCCAAGTCTATGTTTCCTGCTGGAGTGATGCAGTTTTAATGTGCAGTGCCCACACACCTCAGCAAGGAGTCACAGGAACTCGTCTCACCCGATTATTGGTAACTGAGTTGACCGATAAGCCTCATTCATCAGAGCACTCCCCCACGTTACATTCACGCTTCCCCCCCCTCACATCCATGCCAGCTACTCCCCAACTCTGACAGCCCCCATGAGAGTTCTTGAACTAGAAAATGTACTGGCGAAAAAGAAAATAATTTACTCCATACAGACACACACACACACACTTCAGATGCTACTGCAGCACGCCGTGTGCTTGATGACATTTTCTGTAGTCAGAGGCCCATGTGCACCACGTTTTATGTTTGCTTGGATACCCCAAAACTTGCTGAACTCTGGTTTGAATCGCATCTGAACTTTCATTGTAATAACAATTTTTAAAAACAATCAATTTTTAAATATAAATTTTTATATTTATAAATATATAAATTTTTAAAAGTTTTGGAAAGTCACGGAGACAATATCCTGTGAGCTTTCAGAAGAATGCCATCATAATTCATTTACAAGAAGTTCCCTCTAAAAATAATTTTGCTCTACAGACAGATTCACTCAAGCTGCCATTTGCTTGTGGTAAATGGGCTGTTAGAGGATGCAGAAGGTCTGCCACAAAGCCACCAGTGCTAAGATTCTTCCACCCATCTCTCAGACTTCTCCAGCAGGTTGCACAGTGCCTGCAGCCCTGACCAAGTCCTTCATACGTGGCCACGTCCCAAGGAACCCCGTGAAGACTTGGACAGCCAGAATTCAGGAAGCTGCAGCACCTTCTAATTTTGGGACAGATGCTCCCAGCACAGTGGGTATTGTCAGATAAAACAGAAATTTGCTGATCTCTGAATTGTGGGTGTGACACTTGTGCTCATCCAGTTAAAAGATGAACTGGGGAGATTTCCAAAGGCAGAGGCAGTTCAAAACCCAAGCCCTGTCAAAGCAAGCAAGAACCAACATTTACGTTCCAGCAGTTCCTTTGAACATCTTGCCACCCCAAACCCAGAGTTTATTCTTGCACCCAAAGCACAACCTTGACTTGAAAGGAAATTGCTCCATGTACTGTGGTTGCATTTGCAGTATCCTATCAGGAGGATCCATCAAAACAGCTAATGCCAAAAACACTACTACAAGCTCCAGCCTGTTTGGGCAGAAAGGCTCCTCTGTCATCCTGATGTGAATGAATGGCACATACCAGGCAGAGAGGAGAATCACTCTGCTGAGATTTTGCTGACTGTAGGTTTGTATTGTTACTTAACAACACCTGACCCTACGACCCTTAAAAAGGGACGGAAACATCTCCCATGGCTTCAAACAAGGCTCCAACCATAGCTATAAGAGAGAATCGTTCTTACGCCATTTTGGGAATGCTGGGTACCAAACGTCTCCCATGCGGACACTGGATGAAAGTTCAATTTGTTCCTTCACAGCAGCAGCTTCCACACAAACTCCTCAACGTTTGAGCAGCATACCAACACTAACCTAACGCCTGTAGGACAGACACATTTTTTGGAGAGCTTAACATTAATCCCAAATATCCACTCATTTCATCTCTCTCGCATTTTCCATTCATTCTGCAAATAAGTGGCAAGTATTTTCTGATGAAGGAGGTCTAGATAATAGGCATCTCTAAAAATGTATGCTTCCATTGTATCGTATTTCCCACCCAGATCCATAAATAGCTACTTGAAAAAGCAATAAAACATTCACATCTGCTTATTTAATAGCATTAACAACCCAGTGCATTTATAATTTTTTCCAGAACCCTTGAACAAGCGCCATTAGATTTAAAATCTTAAACATTCTTTAAAAGTACTTTAATTCACAGAAATCTTTGTTTCTAATATACAGTAGATGGTTACTTTTTAAAATCCATTCTCTTTTCATATAATCTCATTATCTGACTATACAATAACTTTCTATCTATAGCGTCTTCGTGTTTTCCAGTCCAGCTTGCCTGTGCTTTAGGAATATAAAACAAAAAAATAATAAAGTTCTATCCACAATTTTACTAAGGTCATTTCCATAGTTCTCATGTAAAGCTTCTCTTGGAAAGTGCAGTATACACATGTAATGATACAACACACTTAAGCAATACTTTTATTATTAAGTGTAGGATTTAAAAGAAGAGTAACGTAGAGCAGACACAATCGATGGTAGTTCTATTTACAGAATTTGTTGAACTAAGTGTCGGGGTGGGGGAATAGCGGAGAGACTGGAGATAGGAAAGGAGTAGTCACGAACTTTGATTTCTTTCCTTCTTAGCGAGAGATCAGTACATACATATTTCAGTCGTTCATACTTTCGCACATGGGAAACTGCACTTTTACTAATACAGCTACATACACATACACAAGGTTAGCAGTAAGCTATTAATTATTCCACTACAGAGGAAGAGTCCTTCTGTTCAGAAAGAGCTTTCAAATACAAGATAGAAATTCCGGACTTCATGACCATAAGCCAATGAAAACAAGTTTAGCGTATCCAGCTAGTTGACAAACTAAGCATGTGAAGGGGAAAAGAAAAGGTAAAACCCATCAAGTTGTAGCAGCACTTATTTCAAACCATCTGAACCAAGTGCATGCTTGTTCCACAAAGACTGAAGAGTGGAATAAAGTCCACAGTAATCTTTGTCTACTGAAACAAATGGTTCCATACTTAACTGGTTTGCACTATATGTAGTTACAAGAGAAAACGGGGAACTCAGAACAGATACCAGATGCTTGACTAAAATCAGGATTAAAAATAGACAAACAACTGTAGGACAATTTGTTTCATACACAATTTACAGTAGGTTGGGGGATTTCCTTTTTTTCCAGTCAAACACAGAAAAGAAGTCACAGAAAATACATCTGCTGCTGCCACAATGCCCTTTTCATCCAAAAAAGGTCAACAACATGCCAGTCACAGCCATACTCACATGTATTTGGTTCAAAACCATGTTATATTTCACTTAGGGTCATTTTTGCAGCTTTAACAATCTGGTTTGGTTTTTCCTTTTTTTCTTTTCTTTTTTTCCCCCTCCCCCAAGGAAGCGCAGTTCATTCACAAGCAGGATTGTTAAACAGCAAACCATTAGCTGGGGGCAGTCCGGAAAACTCTCTTCATATGCACCATCACCAGAGGTATTAGGCAAGACTACTTCAGAGGAATTCCGTGCCTTCTCCTCCTCTGAAGCATATACTGGCAATTTAGAAACATCAGCTCTCCTGAACCTGTATTCTGCAGGAGAGGGACATCCCTACCAATTTCACCCATCCCCTTTCTCCTGCCCATTCATCAGAAAACAGGAACAAAACAAAAACCAAACCCAAAAACACAAACGCAAAGATTGAAACACAGTTGTTCACGCACTACTCTAAGGAGAAAGGAGTCTGTTGTACGCAGGGATCTTACATCAGCTACGATTATCTAATTCATTTACAGTTAGGCTTTCCATGGTGCTATGTGTACATCTCAGCAGGGTGGCTAAGGACGGTGCTCCCTTTAGACATTGGCTAGCCAAGACAGGTGCAGAAGGAACCACAACGGGTTTTTACCAGCTTTAGAGAGGACTACCTGGAGAACCGAGACAGAATCTTTCCCAGGGCATGGGAAGACAGGGAGAAAGGTGGGTGACTGTCTCCTGTTGGCAGATTTCTTTTTCTTTTAATTAAGGAAGGTGGGGTGGGGATGGGAAAAAAAAAAGCCCAAAAGAACCACAACTGAAGGTAACTCTTCTGGAAATGAAAACAGAGGATTAGGTACGTTACAGAAACTGCGTCTGCTACTGTGTCACTGCTACAGGTCTATGAGCTGATCCACCAGCAGTAAAGACCTGGCTATGTTGGGAAGACTGGACTCAGAGCTTCCACTGTTGTTTCTAGAATGCCCACCTGAAAGTGTGAGAGATAGGAATTCAGTATTGAACAGGACACACACACACGACAGTTTCAGATGTTCAAGAGCAAGCAAGCAAGAAAAAAGTCAAAGCAAAACAGAAAATTTGCTCAAGCTCTTCTCATTACTTGCATCACGATAGCAACAACATTCCCCTGCTTGCTCTTCCACCCTCTCCCGGCCCCCCAAACCTAGCTTGTGTGAGCATGGAAAAACGTCACAGCAGCCAACAAATCGCTACAAACCATTTCTTTTTCCCAGGCTTTACATCCAAGCCGCAGAACTCTGTCCTTACTAAAGGACCTATAAAGCAATTACAAGAACTCCCACAACCTATAGAAAGGACTGTTCAGAGTTCTAAATCTTGAAAACTAGTTGCTGTTTTAACAGCACCTTCAAGTTGCCAGCTACTTCAAGGAGAGTTGAGCTATCACGTGGCTTTCTTTAACTGCTGCTTTGATACTGAAGGAAAGATGCTCCTCTTTATTCAAGGTAGCCTATCTTGGCCCAACTTTGGTAGAAATCTTCTCTGACTTTCAGCAGGAGCACAGTTTCTACTGTCTGAGAACTTTTTCTAATAAGTGTCAGTCTTAGAAAGCTAGCATTAGATGCAGAGCAGGTGTACAGCACATTCATGCTGTAAACAAAAACGGGAGTTAGGGAAGTCAAAAATGTTCTACCATCAAACTGAAAGGGAAAAAAAAAAACCAAACCCAAAACCAAAAAAAAGGGAGCCCTGGCGTATGTTTTTAAACCTATGCTAGCATATCAAAAGCTGTAATCAAAACCTTTCAATGGCCTGACTCCAGAAAGAAGACCTATTTTGTCTGAGCAGACTGCAAAACACTGCCTTAATTCTGTCCCTACAAGAGCTACAAAATGCAGCGCTATTATTTCTTTTAAGGAAACAGTGCTGCTTCTTAGACTTAACCCTACATAAGGTTGAAACTGCTTGCAAAGATGCACGTTAACGTGATCTAGGCGACAGGAATGCTGTAAAAGGAGAAACTTTCCAGTCTCTGTCCTAAGGACTCTGACTGCTCAAAGCTCTTCAAAGGAGGTGGGTACCATCTACCAAACCTCTCACACTCAGTTCCCACAAGCACCTTTGAAAGACATCAGTCAGAAGTGAAAAAACCTCAACTTTCAGCAGGAGTTTCAGAATTATAAAGGATTATCATCATCTCCTTTCTTGCGCCTCATGCCAAGTTCACTTAAAAGTCAAAGGACCTCCTTCCATTGGCTTGAACAGTAAATAAGAACGTCGGAGAATGCAGTTCTCCATTGCACTTCAGCCACAGAGGTATTTGTGTGCCCTGCCTGGCAGACTGGTAGAAATTACTTCATGGGACCTAAAGATGCTTGCACATCTGTTATCTTTTTGGACATGCAATCTTCTCACAGACAGAGAATCTAGAGAAATTTCAAGGCCAATGCAAATCAGAGAAAGACTAAGCTCACTAAATACTACAATGATAGTACCTTACAGTTTACTATTTGAATTACTTCACATGTGCTGCAGCACCACTGCCCCAGAACTAATTTACGTTCCTCGTTTTCCTTTTTTCCTTCCCTTTTTCACCCCCACATCCTGGCTTACCTTGTGAGTTTTTTGATATCAACACTGGAATTGGGTCAAACTCATCTTCTGTCACTTTTTCAGAGCCCTCAGGAGCATCAAAGCCTGATATCAGGTTAGTATCTTCTGCAGCATAAAGGGGAAACAGCAAAAAGGAAAAAGAAGCAAAGATAGCAGAGAAGGCTGGTTAGAATTGCTAAAAAGTGTTAGAACACCTTTATGTTTTCAGAGGCAGGGTTTAGAAGCAGGAGTATCATTTAAAAGGTGAAATAAAGTTGGTAAGTCTTTGGTAAAGAAGGTAAGAAGAGAGCCAATTAAATACAAGGTGGGGGGGGTGGGGAGACCAAAACAAAACAAAAAGCAACCCAAGTCATGAGAACCAAAATAAAATTCGGCCAATCTGAAGGCTTAACAATTGGCATAGTTCAAAGCTAAGGTAAAAGCCTGGGGCTTAAGCTCCCAAGGATTGAAGGTATTCTTTGTCATCATCCAGTGGCTGTCAGATATTAGTACAGTTTGAGAGCAATCTGGCTCTCTAGTTCCCAGCTCTCATGCACAGGGAGAAGAAAAGGAGGTGGGGGGGAGGAACCCACAGAAGAAATTCCAGTCATCTACATGAGACAAAACCCCTGAGCTTTCACTACAGTGATAAAACAAGAAGTGCAATATGAAGTCAGATCTCCAAGGAGTTTAAATGCCTGAAGACGTAACTAGATACCAAGTGAGATTTTTTTTTTTCTTTTAAAGGCCCCTAGAGCAGTTCTGGCACATAATTCCATTGATTTCAAACCACGCCAACTACAGTTAGACACTTGATGGGAGGCACTTTCAACAAATCTCCACAGTAGGTGAGACATTTATCTGCCTTATGAGGCAATTACATACCTTTAGGGACTTTCACACTCTCGGTGTGCATCACTACTTGTTACTTTAGATACCTAAAATACCTTCCAAAATCTGGTTCTCGATTACTACCTGAAATATTTCTGAAAGCCTAGCAAGGATATGTACAAGTCCATGGCTTCCAAGGAACAGGAACATTCCTGTTTGACTCCTATCAAGAATAAAAGCTCTTTACTTAAAGCTGACAAACATGCTAACAGGCTTTGGGTGAGATGATGCAAGAAAGGATGCTATGGCATCGTTGGAGCATCAATCCATGCCCAGACCATGGCTGCTTTTTCAAGTCCTCCTGGTCCCACTGGTAACTTGCAGCGTTGCAGTTCCACAGGCTGATTATACCCATGGACAGCAGCATCTGCCCCACAGGTTCTTTACATCACCAAAGCCAGGATTGGATAAACAAAACAAACAAAAAAGAGATTGAGACAGATGTACAGTTAATGACCACAACCAAGAGCTATAAAAGCAGGGTTTGAAAAGAAGCCACAAATGAGTTTGGGAAGATTTTAATATTTTGCCCACCCCGCTTACAGAAGTCTCACTTTCCTCATCAAATGTGAGCCTTTCTCATCCTAGAGGGAACAGCAGGGCAGCCTGGGAGAAGTCATGCAGGAATATGTTAATCCATTTTCTCATTAAGTTACACCAACAATGTTTTGGCTTTGCTATGTTCCAGACATGGAGTAATAACTGCTCGACATACATTTCAAGCCATTTACTCAAAATAAAGTGGCATGGAAGTGTATTATAGCAATGAGCAATTAGAACAACTGCTTGTTTAAACCCAAAAACCCTATGAAAAAACACAAACTCATTTTGAAGTGCCATCAAGTGTAAAAATTGATTACAGACTGTTTTTACAGCAATTCCTCTGAGGACAGATCATTTTCTGTTGCTATAGGGATACTTACCAAACGAGATAAGCAAAAACCATCATCAAGGGGCACTCAGTAGTTGTTAGTACTTGTGCTCTGGGCCGCTCTTTTCAAGGCCATAAACAGCACAGGAGTCCTGGTCTTCCCTCCCACCCAGGTGGATGTGTATTACCCAATATTCACTACAGGCTTGGCTTATGTTTGAGTCATCCACTAACATTCGGCATTGTCCCCAAGGGACACATGCACTGTTCACAACTGCTTTAGCCCGTAATAGGATGTGCCAGAACAGAGCACGAAAAGTTCACCGGGCAAGTCGCACTCCAGCTGATAGCTCTTCAAACTCTTCCAGTGCCACTGCTCCAGCCACACTGCATGGAGAGGACCCAGATTTCAGCTGGATGCTCTGCAGCTTGGAAGAAAAAAAAAAAGCGCCATCTGAGTTAGGACCCAGCTTCCCAGGGTCCTCTACTTTTGCTTGTTAGTGGAAAGAGAACAGACCTCCGATCACTGCACAGTATTTCCACAATTCCACTCAAGCTCAAATACTGATGTACTGCAACGGCTGATCTGCAGCTCTTAGGAATTACCACACATGGTCTACTTCTCTTCTGCAGCTCTGCTTTTTGGTGTTACTGTGAAACTCTTCCATTTTTCAGTTGGATATTGCACTCAGACTTTCATTCATATTTCCTGTGACACCGCAGTTTGACTCAAGAACCTACTCCTGCCGGCCTCTGAAATGGAAAACATTCTCCAGATCTGAAAGAGCTCAGTCACATGCTATGGACGCTAACTCCAACAAACTAAAAAAAATTCCTTTCGTTTCAAAAACCCGTGACACCAGTATAGATGATTATCAGGCTCCCTTCCAGAATTAATAATGCAGCATAAAAGCTGGTCTTAAATCCCATGTGCAAAAAGCAAAACCAGAGTGCATTCACTTACAAACCTGAAGAAGGGTTGCATACAAAAGCCTACCCTTTAAGCCTACTGTATCCCTTCTGCTGTATCCCTGTTTCATGGAAGATGCCACCTGTCTTGGTAAACCTTGTCTTTACAGTCAAGCTGAATACTTTTATCTATATTTTTCCCTTAGTACTTCAATGCACGTTCCAAGTTTCACCAGCTTGGGAAGAAAACAAAACAATGGCTTGAGGAAAAAAAACCACCACCACCAGAACACGGGTCAGAGTATCAGCTTCACTTCATGAGAGCTTCATGAGACCAAGTCCCAGGACTGATTAGGTATTAGAGACAAAGGGACAGTTTACCTTTGTGAGGTTGAGCTGCGAAAGCTACGGGAGCAAACTCATCCAAGAGGTCGGCAGCAGGGTTAGAAAGCAGAGAACAGTCAAGCAGAGAGTCTTCCCCAGTGAGAGAGTCTGAATCCAGGTTAACATCCAAAGGCCGCAAGGTAGCATTAAACAGGACACAAACACTGTTAAGCTCATATTCTCACATTTCTGTTCCCGCCCGCTTAACGTACAAACAGAGCTTTGATGCAAAACCAGCACAAAAGCTACCATTTTTTGCGACGGAAAACATTTCTTACTGCTCTGCAGCATATAACACATTCTCTGGGGCTAACTGCCCTCTAAAGCAGAGTATACAACAACAAAATCCCACAAGTGACAGGCTGAAATAGGGGAAGTGAAGGGGCGCACGGGGAGGGAAAGAGAGTTGCAGGGACTCCCTGGCAAAACTAAGTGCACTGGCTATTTCACAAGAGACCTCTGAAAAGATGTCGAGTCCATCTGCTGCAAAAGTGGCCAGATCGAGGTCTTCACAGTAAGAAAGGGACATGAATTGCTTACTACCATGCTCCAATGGAACAGACAAAAAAACCCAACCAAAAACAAAAAAAGCAAAAAAACCCAACAAAACAAACAAACAAAAAAACAAATCAGTGACTGCTCCAGATTTTAAAAGCACTTCATCAGAGCAATACTCTGGCACCTACAGATCTGTAACGGTGGGCTGAAGGAATACGGTACCGTTCTTCACAAGGAGACAAGCAACACTGACCTTCAAGGAACCATGCAGCATCCACTCACAAGACACACAAGCAAGCCCAGTTTACACTGGTGTGAAAGGCATCAAGGGAAGAGACGCTTATGTTCAAGCGGACAGTGCTTTCTGATTTACACAGCCCACACCGGCACGATGCATCCCTGCCCCCCCCAAGACCCTCCTGCCTCACCAACCTGTTCTGTTGGAGGCAACCGACTCAGTCTGTGACACAAGGCGTTGGGGCAACGGAGCCTCGAGGCCCGGTATGAGACTCTCAACAGCTACGTCAGGTTTTCCTTTCCAAATGTGCAAAATACCAGAGCAGAGAAGAAGCCAGAGGTTAGTTTGCAAGACACAGCGTAAGTAGGAACTAAGGCGGCAGTTGTCTGAATCCTTTAGTGACCCATTAATACATGTCAGCTATGCCGGCCGCAACAAGAAGCTGAAGTTAGATCAGTGTTAATTTAATCACGAGGGAAGACTGTAACACATGAGTGTTTGTTGGGTTTGAGTTTTTTCTGTGGGGTTTTTTATTTATTTATTTTAATTTGTGCAAGCCAAATTTGAAATATCCAGAGGGTGGAATGGGAGGTTAATAATGCCTGCCCTGCAGCTAAGCAGAAGGCCTGGGGCTGGGCAAATAACTACAAGCTTTTGCAAGATCCTTTTCCAGCAAAAGGAAAACAGTGACCTTTAAGGAGTCCCCTTGCATTAGAAGTAACAGATCATTAAAATACCTACTGTGGAGCCCTTACCATGTTCCCAGTTAAGCTCGTAAAAAGCCAAGACATGGGATTTTTTTTTTTTTTTTTTTTTTCCCCTCTCCATTTTGAGTGCCCAGCAGAGCAAAGAGGTGATAAAGTTTTGGAACTCAATATCTTATTGAAAACACCTGTCCCCAGTATCGTCTAATGTTGATGTCCATTATGTGCATACAAAAGGAGATGTTTACAAAGGCTGGATAGAAAGATTTGTTTTTATAGAAACCAGAAAGGGGAGGGGGAGAGACATGAAAGAGAACTGTCACAGTCATACCAGCCAGGTATAATGCTGGTCTGGGTCTCTTCCTCAAGGACCAACATCATGGTAATGACCAAGAAGTTAAAGAACAAGGATGCACTCAAAGGCTAGCATCAGAAATGGTCTAGTTGGTCAACCTGAGAGACATTAAGGAATATTTGTGTTTGCACAGCAGCATGTGTCTTGGATTTGCAGGATCGTTACCTAAGAGTATTCAGACAACTGCCAGAAATTGCAAAAGGGAGAAAGAGAGTCTTGCTGTTAAGGTGATTCATTTCCTACCTGTCTATTCAAAGCTACAAGGTTGCAACCAGCTAGCCAGGGGACCCTGGCTGGGACCCAAAACCACAAAAGCAGCTGATTGCAACTAACAGCAGCCTGCAATTATTAGTCTTTAGTATATTTGGCAAGTAGATCAAAATAGGATTCTGCAACACTCCAAAATCTTTATACTGCCTGGAACCTGTTGCATCTGGGCTCATCGCAGCCTAGCGCATTTATTCTCAGCGTACGCCCCAGGTCAAATGCAATGCTGTCCTCCTCATCCTGCTGAGTGTTAATGGAGAGACAGACAGGCTCAGTACCTGGGCCATAGTTACACACGAAGTCTTTAGCAGAAATGGAGGGATTTTTTGCATCTTCTCCTGCAGTCAACAATTAACTTTCTTCTACCAAGACCAGAAGAACACACAAGGCACAACCATGCCACGTTATTGTGCCAAATCTGTAAGCCTAGATTTCAAATGCAAATACCAAGTCTTCGCTGTTCAGAGGCTAGTCTCCTGGGGAAAAGGCAGATCTGTCTCAGCATAATCCATAATTTCCTATGACATTGCGTTTCTTTCACCAACATCAGTGGCTGTTTTGAGAGCCCAGCGGGGGTAAACACGCAGAATTATCATGCGGGACAAGACATGCCATGTAAGACAGAGGGGAGGAGGTGCCCTGAGTTTATTTTTACCATTCACAGCATCTGACGTGCTACCGAAGGGGTCAGCGAGAGGCAGGATATCAGGGAGCAGAAGCGCAGTCTCAGGAGATTTGAGTCCCTCAATCAGTTTTTCTAGGTTAAGCGGGAAAAGGAGGAAGGAAGGCAACAGAAAAAAAAACAAAAACAAAAACAAACGAAAAGACAACATTAATCAGGTGCTCAATTCAGTGGCTCATAGTCCAGTGTGTCAGCCTCAGAAGAGCATCTGCACAATTTTGTGTGTAAATAACACTATCACTTAGAGATATTAGAGGGCAGCTATTCACCAGCTGGCCACGGTCATCTAAGACAACTGAGGACATCCTCACCCACTGTGTGCTGCTCTCCCTAAGGAGCCACTGTAAAATAGCATGCAGTTCTTTCACTCCCACCCAAAGCACAAAAGCTTAACACGACCCACTGAAAAATCAAATTTAAAAAAAAAAAAAAAAAAAAAAAAAAA
>WAAD01004803.1:374526-395165 GCA_013389945.1 Fregata magnificens
CCTGCAGTTTTTCCCCTCTCACCTTCCTATGCTGGGGAGGTCTTTGTATAATGAGAAGAAACGGAGGAGATTATCAGAAGCCCAAGACACTAGAGCTAGGTATACACCTATTAATTTGCTCAAGAGTGGAATACTTACAGCCCTTAAAGGCATAAGCAAAACCAGAACTCACTGAGACATTGCAGTGCCAGACATCAGAACTTGCCCTTGGGTTAAACAACTGTCTAGTTACCAATTAATTATTTCAACTATCAGGTTTCAAACCAGACATGTCACTCTCAGCAGTACAACTGCTATGGTTCCCATTATCCTTCACACAAAGAAATGTAGATAGCCTAGGCAAAAAGTTAATCTCAATTATTAATCTAGTGGACGAGTGATTTTGCAATCATACTAACCAGGTTTTCAATAATGAGCTTAATTATTTAGCTTTCACCAGGGTTTCTTCACAGAACAAGAAGATAAAGAACGTTTTCAGGATTTGCTAGAAGTAATCACCTTCAGTAGAACAGCACTGATAAAATTTGCTCCACACGGACAAATCTGGCCATTTCAACTTGTTGAAATGACTGCATTTATAACCTAACATTAGAATGAGCTGTGGCCCTGCCACAGGTATACCTTTACAAAATTTTTACATCTATTTCATGTTTTGAGTTCAAAGGCTGCTGTTACTATTTATTATTCAAAGAAAACATGCTCATAACTGCACAAAAGCACAGGCTCTGTAATACTGCTGTATGAAAGTCTTACCACACTGAGAAAGCCAAAGGAAAGCTTAAGTTGCACTGTTACATACATGATAATATCGATTTTTTTTTTTTTATTGCCCTATATAAATAATAAAGTAGTCTAGCGGCTTTGAAACGACTTATTCAAAGCAGGACAAATTCTACTCCCCATGAAAAACTTCATAAGCCAACACATTAAAGCGATCAGGAGGGGAAGGAAACCTAAAAAGCGACCGAGAGGCAGCTATTATACCGTGAAAGGCCTGAAGAAGGTCAACTGAAAGGAAAAACCTAATGGGAACAGCAGCCTTGAGTGTACTTGAAACCTTCCCACCTCTTTGAGGAATACTCAATTTCAAAGGTCAGATTTGCCAAAGAAAATGCACCCCAGCTGCAGAGGTATCATCCTTGGCTTCTCAGCAGCACAAAGAGGGGCTTTTTCCTTGAATGAATGCAGAGGCTGGGAGCAGGGGCTTGGCAACAAAAAAAGAGGTGTTGATGCTATCAAAAGGGGGCTAAGAAGGATGGGACTGATTATAGCGTGTTGGGAAAACATAACACAACACAGGAGAGAGGCTTGGGGACAAGACGACAGGGAACATGCTCAATTCTTTTCCTGGAAGGGAAGTGGTAAGATAACAGGTATCCACCCAGAGTACAGCTGACTTAAACAGCGTTTTAAATCAGTTAATCCAGATAGCAAGGGACAGGACACAACTGTGGGAGAAATTACGGATTGTCTCAGAGTTGGGCAGTTTCAGACTGGGTTTGCCTCCTATTTTGAGATGAAGTTTGTAAGCTATGAAGTGACATGTATGTACATTCTGAATGTATTCCCATTTTAGAGATTCAGGCCTAAGATTCTCCTTTCAAAGCAGACTCTTACAGAAAGCCTGTCTGCCAGTGCCCACCCCTTCTCAAGGCACTTACATCAACCTATGTCCTCAAACCCATATATACAGTAATCATTCCTTTTATGATCCCATTTCCAAGCGTCTTGCCCCTTGAAGTCTCCCTCCTTCAACTTTACCTTTCCACAGTTTCCTCCTTTTTCATTACTGCAGATTTTCCATTTAACACAGCGGAGCTGCCTCTTGGTCAGGTACTAGGAAGTTGCCTACTGAGCTCAGCCACACTTTTTAAACACGCAGAAATTATGAGAATAAACATGGTGTTCTCCCTACATGTTAGTTTTCCCTCCTGTCCCCTAAGCTCAACTGGTTTTATGCAAAGCTTTAGACTGTCAGTGGTTCTTTGTCTTATTTTGTTACTTGTCTCACGAGATCTCCTTTCTTGTTTCCTTCGGTGTTGGTGCTCATCTGCCAACACTGTTACAGGTAGCCACTGCGTCTCTTGGGGCATTATTAAAAGGAACTTCATCCCTTTTGAGTGAGGTTGAGAAGTTCACCAGGAACAAGAAGGTGTCAGGATGAATGGGAAAGGAGATACCAAAAGTAACAAAAAAAAAAAAAATCAGATGCCTCAGTCTGTTTTGAAGCCTAGCAGTTCATTTCCCTGGTTTCTGTTTTGTGTTGCATCTTGTACTAACCTGCAGGAATAAGAGATAAAGTAAAGGAACAGCAGTCGCTTTAAGTGGTGGGAAATTCACGTTCAGCTAGGAGCAAAGGAAAAGTTAGTGAAGGCCCAGCAAAATCCACAGTTATGCATTAGTTATCAGGAATACCTCCTCTACAAGAGTTAGGTTTGGTCTCTTTAGCACAACATGCTTATTAAAAAAACCAAACCAACCCACACACGTGTGCTAAAGGAAGTTTTTCTGAATCCACATCAGACATGCAAGTCCAAGAACACTACATGCCTTTGCAGTGGCAAATAAACCCAGCTCTTAAGCCTCTGCTTCACCATAGCTCCAGTGATGAAAGCACTAACTCAGGGAGCATATCTTTTGCACACCTGACTGTTTCCCTGCACATGAACATTAGGCAGCTGCAGTTCAACTATCTGCAGAGCTAAAAAGAAAAAACAGTCTCTCTCACGATACTGAACTGCATTTTGGGTCCTGCTACCAAGGGAATTCTCTAGCAGAATTTTAATTTTAATTTCCAAGGGAAAAGCTGCTTCACCTGCAAGTGAAGTCATGGTCAAGATGCTGAGAAGCCAGCAACGCTAAGTAATTTGAATGAGTAAGAAATACAGCAGTGCAAGAAGAGGAAAAACTGGGATAACTAGTCTCATTTCTCTCCTCTGTACAAACACAACAGTTCCAAGTCACACATATATGAAGTGATCATCCATTGCAGAACAGACTCCACCAATAAAGCAAAGGGCACGCAGCACATATCTGCCATTTGCAGAAAGAGATGAAGGCTACAGCCTCGGGTATGGACTTCTCTAGAACACCCTCTCTCATCTGCCACCCCCTTAGCAAAGATCTTCTACTGGAGAAAAACCAAGAGACATGTTTTGCCACTACAGTACCAGTTTCTTGCACACAATCACAAGCTGCGTTTTAGAAGTGGTCGTGATGGCAAAGAAGGTCAGTTATGCAGCAAACAGCAATGGAACAAGAAACAAACAAACAACTAGAAATGTCTTCTATGCTGCAGTTTCAGGGCCCGTTGCAACTAATTTTGTGCATATACAGAGCTCAGACTGGAGCGTGACAGGACAAAACACATTCTGTATCCATCACCATACAGTTAAATTCAGGATTTTATAGTATCAGAGGTCCTTTTGCCTCAAATCCAATAGACATATCCAGATTATTTATATGTAGACATATGAACAAGCCCGAGAATAAACAAGGTTAAGAAAATGTAGCCCAATACAAAGATATTTTACATCATACAGCTCCTGAAGGGCTCTCAGGAAGGGCTTTTATCAAACTCCAGCTGGGAAACGTGTGTTTTAATCGATAACTGTGCTCCCATATGACATCCTCTTCCCCAGACAGCCTACCGAAAATCTGCCAGATGCTTTCCAGGTCACAGGGAAAGCAAGCTTGATTCAGGCTCAGGATTGATCTGACTGTTGGTATTTCATTTTCTGTCGGGTTTTCTACTTTGCCCATTTTCAGTCCTGACAGGATGGCAGCAAGTTTGCTATGGCTTTGCATCAGCTAGTAAGGGTGCTGGTTGAGTACACAAAATTCATTAGCAAGTCTTAAGAAGGTGTCTAAGCTTAAAAGCATGCAGGGGGCATTAAAAAGTGCCCTATCGCCCTGTCCAGAGCTAAAGCCCAGCCACATACTGCAGCCTTTAGACGAAATGTTTCATTTTCTTCCTAAGTTCCCAGATCCTCACAGTAAGAAATTACTGATTGTTTCCTGTCACAGTCAGAGTAAGCAAAACACGATGCGGAAAAAGCAAAGCAAGAGCCTACAGCTAACAGCTCTCAGAGGCATCCCCAAATGGCAGACGTTGGTAGCTTCAGAGACTGGAAAACCAAATCACTTCCTCCGGGAATGAAAGCAAGAGCCTTTCCTCTGAGTTGCACCAACGTAAGAAGAAAGTAATGCCATTTAGCATCAGCAGAATTAACTATGGATTTATATCATGGGACAAGAAAGCAAGATCAATCATGCGTAGGTTGAGGAGCACAGCTTTGGACAATCCAGTGAGAAAATTTTGACCTTTTTCTTCAGATCCCTTCTTTTCCAACACATGCACAAATCTGATTTTTGAGATTTAAAATTAGTCAATTTGCACAGAATTTGCATCTGCAACGCCACCACTGCCGAAGACTACAAGTTGGCATGCTGCATTTATACTTGGCGATATACCCGTTAAGCGATAAAGTATATGCAGAAAGCATTTTAAGGAGGACTAGAATTTCATGAAAAAATATAAATCAAGAGACAAGGGAGGCAAATGGGTTTTTAGTTAGAGCAGGCTATTAGAAAGAATAAAGAGATTCCTCAGAAACTTGCAAGTTAAAAAGGGAACGGAGGGCAAAAAGCTGTCATTTGTTGGTAACACACTGAACAATCAAGATGCAACATCTCAAAGCCAAAGAGGTCCACCAGCCAGGCACCGCACACAGTAAGAACGTTACTCACTCGTGTACTGCGGAGGAATAGCAAAAAGAAAAAGAATTCAATAGAGCACACAGCAGAGTTCTTTTCTTCGGATGTCAACTGAGAAAGAAAGACAAGGTTGTAAAAATCCTGCCAAGTCAACTGTGCTGCGAGTGGGAGGGCAAATTACCAAGGCAGGTATAGATTAGTCACTCAGGAAGATTTCTGCCTATTGATTAAGCAAGTATTAAAGATTAAAGGAAGCCCTGCACATTATTCAGCAGAGGACTTTGACTAATCGAGGGAAGGCATTGGGCTTTAATTTTCCTAATGGAGTTTCTGTCAAATGGAATTGCTTCTTATATAGCACAGATGGAAAGAGAAGAAGAAAAATATAGCAATTGGCATGCTTTAAATACACATGCACGTGACTTTGTAAATGCCACAGAGAATAGTAGGACAACATTTAACAGCAGTTCCTTAAGAGATTAAAACCAAACCTTTTTAGTTTAACTTTCAAAATCTCAAATATTTGTCAAATAATACCACTTCAGATGAAACTCAAAACCCAGACAGAAACAACACTAGATACCGTTTACACTCATTTAGTTGGGATTCCAGTGGTCCATTGGCTTTGTTTCTCCAAATCATCAAAACACCATATTATACTCTCAGTTAATAATACAGCAATTAATTCATCAAGTTACTAGATGAGTACTTCCCCTTTTGCATTTTCCCCAACTCAAGATGTAAACTCAAATCATTAGTACACATCAATATCTGTTTGTGCATGTCTGCAATTACTTTATCTCAATGTGTCATCTTATTACAAATACAAGTTCTTACTAGAAATACAGTTTTTCTTTTACAGTTGTTACAAACACCCTGACATAGGCGGGCATACAGTTATCTTCTCAGAATTTATGGGCCTGGGGTAGA
Organism: Fregata magnificens; assembly: GCA_013389945.1. Classification (NCBI taxonomy): domain Eukaryota; kingdom Metazoa; phylum Chordata; class Aves; order Suliformes; family Fregatidae; genus Fregata; species Fregata magnificens. The sequence continues at coordinate 380,173 of WAAD01004803.1, forward strand.
GTTATGCTGATTAAAAACATTTCATCCAGTATTTTATGCCAAAAAAATAAAAGAGCCCTCCTACGTTAGTAATAGTGGCCCTGTCAAAGCAGCTGAACTTGTGTGTTTTGACAGGGATGTCAATGATTTGAGTCCTAGCTCATGCTTCCAGGTGCTAGAAACTGACAGCTTCAGCAATCTGATCTCAACACCTCACAATTCTTTCCCATTTCCAGTTCTTCAAACATTGCAATAGCCTGAAACTCACCTCCAGCTTGCAACGCTGCTTTAGCGCCCTGCAGAGAAAGCTTGGAAAGCCAGTGCCTGAAGGCCACAGATTAGAATACAATGAGGAAAATCCAGTTTTGCTTAAAACACCTATTTTTGAAGCCAATTATGTTTTGAGCAGGAATGGTTATCAGGGCCACACATTTTTGATACGTAGCTCTAGAGACAGGCCAAGGGGGTGGATGCATTTTGTTTTGAAATTGCACTGCAAGTTATCTACTTCCTTAGCCCTGATAAGCATCCTCTCGGGCTAACATAAAAACACACAAGTCCGTGGGTATTTGAAGGAAATAAAAAGGCAAAAAACATCCTTAAAGTGCTATTTAAAGCCTCAGAGAACTCTAACATAATGATGACTCTTTAATAAGCAATGCTGTTTGCCTTTTCATCAAAAATGAGAATCCAGTGTGTGCCCAGATGGCACAGGTGTGCTTTCTCGGCCTGTGTTTCCTTCCCCAGCTATATCTGTATGTTTACTTAGCTGTGCTGGACATGGAATTTCTCTTATCTCACTTTCTGTTACAGCCAAGACAATGTCGCAGAGGCCACTTGGTGTTGCTGTTCTTCAAACAAACAAATAACTACACTAAAGACACATTTGTCTCTCAGCTGCAGCTAAGATGCTGAATTACTGCAGGGAGTAAATGGTTGTGTAAATTCACTAAGAATGATCCATTCTGTTTTGAAAGGGGGTAAAAAAAGATTGACTCACTCATTGTGCAAAGACAGCATTGTACTTGGTACTGATGGAGAGAGGCCACCACTACCACCACCCTGCACACACACAGACTCAGCCCACACATGAATCAGTGTGGCACAGCCTGCAGCATGGGGGAGTTTGTCCTCCATCCAGTAACAGGGAGGAGCAGAGCTTCTCTTTCTCAGCTCTTACACCTCAGTGCTGCTGCTCAACAACTTCTCCTTGCTTGCTCTGCTGCCAAGGACCCACACCCACAACCTCATCTCTCTCCTCTTCTGCAGAGAGGAGAGAATAAGCCAGGACTGCTGACAGCACAGGGTACCTGGGAGAAGAACATTTATCTGGAAGTAGAGCAAGAAGGAGACACCCCCCTCCCACCCCAAGCAAACCAACCCTCACACAATTGGAAAGGACTATTTTTGGCAGTATCTCAGAGGGCATTTCACTGGGTCCACTCTTCACTTACTCAAAAACTTGTTTATCTGAGCAGATGTTTCTAGAGTCAAGAGGATATATCTAAAACCCTTCCTGACACTAAAGATGACTCTTCCTGACTGAAGGGTGCGGGTAACTACGTCAAGACGGCACTTAAGCATCTCAATTTCAGCAGTTAATAAGGGTCATGGGCTAAAGCAGAAGTATTCACATGCTCTGGGTCAAACCTCTCATTAAATACCTCTGCAAAGCAGGTTTTCAGAATTGAGTCCAAAGTCCCTTCACGTCAATAGAAATGAAGTCAAAAGAAACAAAACCCACTGTACATAATGGGCATAAAACCCCTAGACTTGGGAGTATTCACAGAGCGAAGCCCCAGTGACAAAGGGAAAACTCCGTCTTGAAGCTTCATAACACAGTTTAATTTCAGGCCTCCAGAATACCCTGTGCAAAATTTAGCTTCCCATGCTCGTATGGGCTATATTCATACTGATAGACATAGCCACACGTAGCAGGAAAAATTACCATTCTGATCAAATACTGCATTATGATTAATCAGCAGTGAAGCCTGCAATAAGCTTATTAAGAAGAACTTGGCTCACTTTCCTACATATGCACAAGGAAAAATGTTTTCAGCATGGATATTTAATTCTCCCTTATTTTAACAGATGTTTTGCCATATTTTTACATCCCTCTTGCCAGCTCCCCTTACTAGTTACAATTCCATTAAGAATTGCAGCCATTACGCATTGGAGAAGAAGGAATATACTGAAAACCATTCTACTTCCACTCAATTATTGTCCAGAGCTGGTATTTCTGCCTTTTATAGGGTGCTACGTTACCTCTTCTCTAGGGGCACTTACCGAGAAGCTTGTTAGCCACAACAAATGAAAACCAACCTCCTCTAGGATATTACACACCTCCAGCGCCATGATCCACGCAAACTGGATAGTCTGCTAGAACCTGCTGTCCAAGGTTTGTCTTTGCTGTACACATTTAACTGACTACACAGTACCAAAAGTGTGATCTCACTAAACCTACAAGTGAGCAGTCATACTTAAAGCCACATCTGTTGGCTGTAGCTCCACGGCAACACGCTCCTCCATTTGAACATATTTAGGCTGTCTGGGGACGCGCCCTATGGCTATTTGTCACGTGTTAAGCATCATTTACTTGTTTCTTGGCAATCTGTGATAGAAAGGCTCATCTGTGCTTCTGAGCATACAGAGGAAAGGTGGGAAAGCCCAAGGAGGTCTCCGGCCAACATTCAAGCGATGCCACCTGCACCCTCAGGTGCCAGCACAGGGAGCAAGTTTGTGTCTTAAGCGAAAAAAGAAGCTGAGCTCTCAGTCAGACCCTCAGCTGTCGCAGGTTTAGAGTGCAGAGAGCTGACAAAACTGGCTCTGTATGACAAATAGGGAAAATACCAAATAAAAGCCTCACTTATGTCTGTACTGAAAGCCTTCCTGAACAACACTGCTCTTGTAACCAAGGGGTAAAGGCTCACACTTTTACTTCCGAAAGGGCTATGCATGCTCCCAGTCTATAAAAAGACAGACGTAAAATCTTTTCAAAGCAATGGGATTCACTATCAAGGCTTTCTCAGAAATAAAAATATTCCAAACAGAAAGCAAATATTTAGCAAGCATCCAAAGAAATTCAGCTGCTTCTGCACAAAACTAAGGCAGCTTGGAGACATGCAACTGGAGATGCTGATATAAGAGACTAAAGTCGATCCCAGCTCTACTGACCCAAGGGGCACACCTAAAAGAATGCCTTCCACACACAAGTCAGCACATCCCTCACGTCCAAGGCCTCTCTGCTTGCTGTGGGGATGTTTCTGCACAGGTAATGCAGACACAGAAGAACAAAGATGACTCTGTTCTGCATGACAGACACACACATTGAAAACCTGAGTCCAAATCCAGGATTTTTATTTTTTCTGTCGAATTTACAAGCACAGACAACCCCTCTCAGTTTTCAAAGCTAAGGATAAGCCTGTAGCTCTGGTCCTTGAAAACATTCATGAGCTCCTGGCCTCAAATTTTAAGTTAAAAAAAAAAAATTCAGAGGTATCTTTGCAGGAATCTGCAGGAAGCCAACAAAGCCAGATCTCCTGCATGCCCTCGCCCCCCACTTTGCCCCCATGGAAGGGGATCCACTGAACTCAATAGGACCAGACACATACAGGCAGAGAGATTAGCGAAAGAAGGTTTAGCACCTGCCTGCAAAGATACGCAATCGGTCAGGGACAGATTTGTGGGACGAGCAACCTGGCACCACAAAAACTGCAGACAACTGCTGCTCTGATTATCTGCACCCAAGGGCAGGGTTGAAAGGCAATTTCTCCACAGTGGTTTCTGTACTATAAAGAATTTCAGAGCTCCCACAGCTAAGGTTGTGACTGCTGCTTCATATGGTTGTGCTATATCAAAATGCAATAGGCAATAAGGAAAACAACTGTCTTGGTGTGCAACTGTACGCGTTGAGCACGCTGGCAGAGAATTAAATAGTAGTCTGGGCTGACAGACTTCAAGTCAGGAAAACCAACATTTCCAATAGCATTTGTGGGGGGTGGGGAAGAAAAATGTGCAGTCATCTGCCTTCTGTAGGTTCTTTTCAAATTATAGCTGGGCAGGTCAGCTCCTGGCAAGCACTCACATAGGGGAGAAAGCCTGTAAGTTCTGCTTCTTTTCTTGAACTGCAGCATTTATGAGTAAAACCCCTTTTGAACCAAAACACATTTGTTGTGCTGTTTGATCATCAACCAGAAGGAAGCAAATTCCACACAGTTATGGGAAAAAAAAAAAAAAAAGGGGTTTTTTTTTTCCTTGAATTGCTTAACTTTCCATGGAGAGATGCCATCTTTACAAGCACATCGTTTTGAAGCTTGGTCCTCTACTGTCAAACCACCAGCGATCCACAGCTTGAGCCAAGGACAAGGCTGAGAGCTGTAACAAGCACTTGTCCTCTGGGGCTAGCTGACAAGAAGGGACCTGTCACACACATTCACCAGAGGGCTTAGAGAAACTCCAAGATAAAAACATCCCCATATTCCAAATCCCACTGATTTGCAAATAAGCTCCTAAGCACTTACATAATCTTGTGCTAAAAAGTGTTGGCTGCTGCAGTCAGAAATGTGCACACAGGAAAGACTTTTAAGTAGCACTGCAAAGTAAATGGAAATAGCTACCAACTGCACTAGAAAATTTTGCCAAATCAGAAAAGGTTACATGTTAACTTGTGCTTCACATGAAGCATGCATTGCAAGACCTTGAAAGCCAAAGAAACGCTGACTCTTAGGGGAAAGAAAGATTAGCAATAATAAAAACTACAATTTCAAAGTTGGAGACCAATTTGAAAACGGCTTAGGTCAGAACAGGTAATTACCCAGTGATTATTTTTGGCTTTGAATACTGAACCTTTAGAGACACCAACATTGTTGGCATTAGAAACAGTATGATAACCCTAGGGTCTGCCATGAAAACTAAGGGCTCTCGTGCTCAGCACCGCTCCCACCACCACACAGATATTCAATGGCAGAAAGCGCTACGTGTCATTACCACCACTGAGTTCAGCAGAGCTTGTCAGTGCCCAGCACCATTGAATAAGGCCCAGGATTTCAGGTGGGCCTAGAAATAGAGCTGGAAAATTAAGAGTACAAAACAAACGACAAATCTCCCCCCCTCTATAAACTCAGTTCCGGTTACCTGGTGTGTCAGATAGTGGGAGAGGAATGAAAGGATCAGGCACAGTCAGAAGAGGAGGGCTAGTGTCCAAACTCAGAATGTCTTTCGTTTTTTCAGCTGGTAACCAGGAAGAGAAGAGGCAGAGTGAAACAGAGAAGAGAGAAAAGCAGGAAGCATCGAGCAAAATCTCAGCACAGGCACAGCTCAATATTGCAGAGTCCAAGCTATGGCCTGACAAGAACAACACATGCATGCACGCTCAGAACAAGTTTATGTTGTTAGTGAAAAAAATTTTTAAAAAACCCCAAAAAACCAACAAAACTATTACCACATAGCTCTCCAACACAATTTAACCCACAGATCTCAAAACACTCCTTGAAAGGGAAGTACTATTATCTCGCTTTACAGCAGCACAAAAGGTGAAATGCCTTAACAAAGGACACACAGCAGGCCAGCCCCCAAGTTGGGCCTCTTTGTCTGAAATAAGATACAGCATCTTGCATCAGACAGGCTCATATCTATGAGGAAAGAAAAAGAAAAAAAGGGCTGGAAGTGCCCAGCCCAGTGCCAGCACCAAGAGAATTTCCAAGACACCCTCCTAGGCCAAACCGCAGGACAGGAGAGTCAAGGGGCACATTTTAAAGACAACTGCTAAAGGAATTGAACATGCTACAGCATCCAGAAAGCCCAGAACATGCAGATGCTTCTCAGGCTTTGCAGAAGTTACATTACAGCTGAATCTGGAGCTGCTGCTACTCAACATCACTCCACAAAGGCTGATGGAACATCATAAACTGTTCACAGGGCACGGAACAGCTAGACAAACTCAGAAAGCAACCCCCTAAAGCACTCTTGCGTCATGGACTTCAACTCCTTAATTCTCAGGTAAGAGCCAACAATACCAAGCTCAGTTATAAGCTCCTCAATCTCTTTTTATAAATAGAAATAAGCGTAAATGGATTTGTCACTTCTTGCCCCACAAAGGATTCCTCAGTCTCTTCCCAGGACTCCTCTCCCCAAGGGTTGGTGCGCTTCAGCGAGGAAGCATCAAACAGTTGCATTTGTCACCGGTAACAATGGCTGCGTAAGACGGGGGAGAGGATTACTTGCATTTAGGGCTCCTGGAAGCAGTTTTCCAATACTGTGCTTAGCAGGTCTTTGCTGCATTCAGTGAGAACTGATGCTGAAGAACTAGAAACAAGCAGCAGCACTCATGGAGTTTTTTCAGCATAGAAGGGGCTGCTCATGGCAAAACTTTGGCACCAAAGTACCAAAGGAGACACCAGACAAGGTCACACATGCAGAGGCCTCTACAGAAAAGCTCCTTAGACCAGCCAAGGACTCCTGGCCTCTGGACCCGGACAGCACAGCCAGGGCAAAACTTCTAACTGTGCTCTCCTCTGAGGATTCTCCCTGCTCACTCCGGTCTCTGCTATTCCCCTCATTCTGCGGCGGAGACATTATTATCCCTGCTCCTCTCCTTCTTCATACAGCCTAACAACTGCAGGCAAGGAATATCCTCCAGCATGTCTGGCCAATGTCTCTGAGTCCAATTCCCTTATTGCACGCTACATATTTTGCTTCTAATTATGAGCTGCATGGAACTTCAACATGGTAAGAAGCTTTCTTGTGAACTTAAGAGGTTCACTTAGTTTCTTCCCTCACCAAAAGCCTCACCTCTGCCTATAGATGGTGCCTCCTGTCTCTACTACCCAACTGCGACAAGTCCATGTGCCGTTCCTACCTCCCCTTCTTTAGTGAAGTGCCCTATGCTACAGTTCTCACTGCCAAGGCCCAGCTCAATTTATACCAGTTTTGCCTTCCTTTCAAAGAAGCTATGACAAAGAGTTGCCATTTTTCTGCAGTGCTGTCCAGGGCATTGCCCTGTAGGACGTATTCACAAACTCACCTGATCCAGCAGTGAAAGAAGAGCCACCAAATGCATCTGCCTGGGCTGCAGACGAAGCTGGCTGGAAACCTGGAATCAAGTTCTCTGTGGAACTGCCCATCTTTTCTGGAGCTTTCCCTGAAATGCCAGACACAGATTTAGGGGAAAAACTTCTTTTCTGAAGGTTGCTTACTTACCTAGATTTTTAGGACACTATTTCAGTATGTGACTTAAGCCCCTTCCTGCAAATTATAACTTGCAGATGAAGCAGAGTTTAAACTGTAGCTTCTACAGCCAACTGATCAAGGCCCCTTTAAAAGCAGTTAGTACCTCTCCCTTTGAGGATCATGCTCATTTAATTGCAATTGCTCAGCAAAGAGGACAGTGACTGAGAAGGGAGACTGGAATGATTTAGCTCTTACAGGCACAGAGGATCATGATAACATGGGAGCACCCCAGCAGCATCTGACCGAAAGCACGATCGTTCCATGCCATCTTCCATTTTGAGAGCAGGCTGGTATGAAACCTACCGTCACCTAGCTTTGCAAAGTCCTTGTTCAGCAGCTCCTCAGCTGTGAGTTTGGAGAAGTTATCATCATCAAATGGATTCCACGTGGAGACATCGGGCGGGTTATAGACATTCTGCTGTGAGGTCCTTGGGGAACCCGAGGGTGTGGTGGAAGCAGATCTAGATGTGATCATCCCAACCAAACAACAGTCATTAATAACCCATCTGAAATCCTCTGGCCACCACTATGAGCTGGTCCAAGCTACTGCATTACAATTACTTCCTACCTAAAACACTCAGCACAAGTTATTGTACTTGCACGCCCAGAAAGCTGGGATCAGTTAGCCTTATCTACTCATAATCTAACCAGAGCATCATGGTGTCAGGGGTTAAAACAAGCATCATAAGCATGCCATTTGAAACAATTTTCTGCAACGCCCACATGGAGGCTTCCTGCCTGCAGACACTATAAAAGTGAGCTAGCAAGTACTCCTGGGGAAGCGCTGATGCTAAGTGGCAAGCGTGAAGCAGGCACCAGGGCTGCTGGTGGAACAGCTGAAACCACACTAGCTTTTGTAATCCAGAGGAAGGCCTTGTTTGCTTAGGTTTTGGGGAGCACAGAAGCACTTGGGAGGATTTCTACCCTTAGGGAATTTTTTCAGCAACTTTCTGCCAAGCCCTTAACTGTGGTCTTGGGAAGGCAGAGACTCATTTAGACCACAGAGTTTGCTGCCTACCTTCATCCCAGAGCTTTGCCTAGGAAATCTCTGAAGAGCCTTATCTACCCCTCTATACCCTTTGACACCAAGTGAACAGCCACCTACTTGGACTTGTTGAGACTGGCTTCAGCAGCAGCCGCCTGCAAGAGCTGGGTAGACTTGCTGGCTGGAACCCCAAAAACCGCACTGTGGGTCACATCGCTCAGAATCCTCCTGTGTCCTGCACGTTGCGTCTTGGGGGAGGACGGAGGGGTGAGAGAGCCCAGCTTCTGGCCTTGGACTGCTGGGGGGGGAGTAGTTTGAGGTTTTTGCTGTTGCCTCATTTGCGCCTGCATCTAGGAGAAAAAGTAAAATGGTATGTCCTTGTTCATGAACAACAGCCATGATGAAAAAACGGCTATATGCTGGAGGATCTGACCTTCAAGTCATGGATTGGGGATACTCTGGAGGGGAAAAAAACCCAAACAAACAGGGGGGAATTTGCTGATCTGTGGTATTTCAGGATTAGTACAAACGCACAAGCAGAGACTTTCTGTCCCCTTTCTATGGTGCAGCTCTGGAGGCAAAGCCTCTATTAGCGCTTGTTATTAAAGGCTAACTGGTTTCAGAAACTTGCTCATGGGTAAAGAGGCTGAAATCCAGGGCAGAGGTAAAAACAGAAATCAGATCATAGCGCGCAGGAGTCTTGTCATACGGACACATGGAGTGGGGCAAGGTGAAGAGCAGTGCTTCTTCCAGCAGATTGTGCGTGATTGGGGTCAAATCCCTAAAGAAGTACAGGTCTTCTGCAGAAATCTTGTGCAAGAAGCTTTCTTAGCTTTCTCTTAGGGGAAGGAAGGAGGAGGACAAAAAAAAAAAGCAAGGACCACAGGAGCAACTTTTATCATTAGAATCTGGAGGAGAAAAACAGGGATGTTTGGTTTAGGTGTAAGCCGAGATAGCCCAGCTACAAACCCTTTGGAAACTTCAAGGTTTCTTCAAACTGATCTTATTTTTCCATTACCTCAGTCTTGTGTTAAACTCAAACCCACAAATACTTGAAATACCTTTTTGTAGTGATAAACAGCAGCACCATTTCCAATTACGTGATTTTTCAAAATCTGTCTGTCAGTGAGATATCATGGTTGGATTTAAAGCAGGAAAACCAGGATGCAACAAGCAGAAAGCTCTGCATGTCACCTCCGCTGCCTGGGCACTAGCTCCCTGTTCCCCACCCCGTATCATCCCAGGCCATTTTCAACCAAGGAAGACAGACGAAAGACTTGGAAAGACCTAAAGGGGCAATGAGAAAAAGAGTTACATCCCCAGAGCGGTGCTTAACTACAGTGGAGCAAGGCAAACAAGTGGTTAGCTGTCTTGCTTTTCATCTAGCATTTTCAGGCAGACTAATTCAGTAGGCTGAGAAGCAAGCTGACCTGACTCCTTCTGATACACCCACCTTACATCTCGCTATATAGGTCACTGCAGGACAGCACGTTTGGTGCTGAGAAATAAAAGGGCAGTGCCAAAATCTCCACAGAAATGAACGCAGAGCTTATTAAGCTGAAGTTTCGCAACGTGAAAAGGTTTTGATGGGTCCTGGCTTGGTATCTTCTGCTCAGAGATCCTGCTCTGCAGAGACCATGTCTTACTATCATTTTTCAAATGAGCCAACCACTGCTTTTCCCCTCCTGACTGCTGCAGGAGTGGAAGTGTCCAGATGTGTCCGTTCTGATCAGCCTTCCAGGGAGATAAGGCTAATTTTCAACCTAGCTGATTTGATACAATTAAGACTGGTTTTGTGCTAGTGAATCACAGCAAAGCTCTTTAGACATGCACTTCAATACTACATTTCAGGCATTTCTCCTGAACAGGGAGAACAGGGTAATAATGGGCCTCATCCAAAACCTGTCTGCATGTACTGAAAGTATCCCACCAATTTCAATAAACTGACTTGCCCCAGGTCATTCAGCAAAACAATAACAACACCAGGAACACAACAGTTCCAAGCTTGTCACCTACCCTAACAACCAGCTTAGCACTGAAAATTAATATAAAAGCAAAGGGGGTGAATATTGCAGAGCCTTGAGACACATCAGAGAGTAAACCAAACAATGCTTCCCAAGCATTGCTCAGGTCACTGGCTTACGGAATTTATTAGTCAAATTAATCCCTGATGAGCATGCTTCCTTTGAAGTGACAAGAGATGAATTAGGTCCTGAATGACTGGCAACTCATGAACAAGCAAGCACAAATTGACCCTTAGTTTGGACTCAACTATTGCATACCTGAAGTGGTTTGTTATCAGATACGGCTTGCTTTGCACACGTGCAACCTGGTACAGCAAGTAGCGGTCAGCTTCCTCTTGCCTAGTACCTGCACATGCTTTCCTTCCAACATGCAGCTAGGGTTAGGGACATCCCTTTGCGCTCCCAAAAACAAGGAAGAACAGATGGGATTGCGCAGGAATGCAAGCAAAAGGCACAGCTTCCTCCCATATGTACTGCAGAGACACTTTGGCAACAGGGATCCTGCCCTCTGGCACAGCTCCCCTGCCTTTAACGCTACGGACAGCTGGCTATTTCCTTGTTGCAGACAGCCATATTTTCCATTAAGTAAAGAGCATTTATTTTGGATGCACATTCAGATGATTAGTAAAGTGGATTATTTATTTCTTTATTTTTAGATACGGTGCTTTGAGAAGTCTCCTTTCCATAGTATTCATTAAAGAAAAAAGTTATCCCAATGCCAGAAATGACCAGGAAGGCTGCCTGCACCTTCCTCTGCATCACAGCCCTGAATACAAGACAGAAGTTTTCCAAAAAAGCAGCACCATCAAGTAGTTCTGTTGCCTGGTGCCCACCCTGATGCGTCAAGTACAAATAATTTTTAAAAGAGTTTATCACGTCTTCTAAGGCAACGTGACAGGGGAGGGGTAGAGAGAAGCTGCATTAAGCAGCTGCTTACACCTTCTCATCTGCCTTCTACTCATCATCTACTCATCTTCCTTCTATGGACCCAGAGCACAACTCCAGAGTCCAGCGCCCCTTTGGAAAGAGCAGTCCAAACAGCTGCACATGTCTCTGAGACAGCAAGGTTAGTGCTGACATCTGTGACTCAGTAATAATGCGCTAGGGGCCAGCAGATCCTAGAGCACCCATTACCTGGGCTCTGTGGGCCTGAAAAGCCAGCTGCCCTGCTGGGGTGTTCCTGGCATATAGGGCCTGGCAGGAGAGCACTTGCCGGTACTCCAAATCCTGCTGCCCCACTCCTTCCCACAAGGCTCTTACCACTTGCTCCTGCGGCGGCGCTGGCTGGGCCACGCTTTGCTGGGCCTGGGGCTGTGGCGGCGCCGGGGCTTGTTGCTTTTGCTGAACTGCTGCTACTGCTGTCTTCTGCTGCATTGCTGCCTGCTGGGCCATCATCTGCTGCTGCTGTTGCTGCTGCTGGTAATAGTTCTGCATCAGCTGCTGCTGTGCTGGCACTCCTTGCTGCATCGCTGGGAACTGGGAAACAACCGGTCATTGAGCCGCTTGTTGCACAGTTGGGAACTGGGGTACCACCACTGGAATTCGGGGCCAACCATGGGAACGGTTACAGCCACTGCAAGTGGCAAAACAGTAACAGGCTGCGATGGTTTCGAGACCATCTGCAAAGGAGCGGTGGAAAACAGCCTTCTGGTCTAACGCTAGATCCTTTCTGTGTTACACCTGCCTGCACGGGGCTCCCACGGCACAGACTGTCCTGTGCTGCGAAACCCCTTTCTCAGTTTTCATCAATTCTAAAGATTTCCCCAGCATAGGAAGATTCACTGGCCCTTTGCTTCCACTTTTAAATATGCTTCAGCAGAGATCTGTGCTGCTATAAACACCTCAGTTAAGCACGCAAGTCTGTCATCTAGACACATCCCATCTAACACATCATGTGTTCACAGGCCTCCTTATCACCGCAGTCTACCACAAAAACAGACCTGAATCTTACCGTTAAAAAGGCATACCAGGCTTCTTGTACCATAGAGAGCAGAAAAGAAATTGTACCCCTCTGCTCATCAGTTGAGCATTGACCTCAAGACCCTGAAACACTTGGAGCTGTAAAATCTTAACCAGCACGGCTTATGTTTGTACATGACAAAGCTATCTCAAGGCCTTCCACATTGACAGTTAAAAATGCCAGCCTTGCGTAGCAAGAAGTCTTGCTAGAGAACTGGAGACACATTGGAAAATACCTAAAACCTGTACCTATCCCCCCAAAAAACAGGAGACTTACCATAAATGCAAAGATACGGCCTTGCAGGCCTCTAGCACAGGAAGCATGCAACAAACACGGCCATGCACACTGACCTGCTGAGCTTGCATCATCTGCTGCTGCTGGTAATAGGCAGCCTGTTGCTGCTGCTGCTGCTGTTGCAGAAGCTGCTGCTTCAAGAAAAGCTGCTGTTGATGCTGAGGTGTGGCTTGTGGCTGAGTAGAAGGGACCTGAGGCTGCGCCTGCGAGGCCTGCTGCGGAGCCGGCCCCTGCTTGGCTTGTGGCTGTGCCGGAGTCTGCTGAGGTGCTGCTTTTTGCTGGGGGACACTTGCAGGGAGCGAAGGCTGACCACTGCCCAGGGCACCAGGTCCTGCAACTGGTAGGGGGAAAAAAAAAAAAAAGAAAAAAAACACCCCACCAGAAAAACAACCCCCAGGTCCGTTAGATCAACGTGCACCACAGCCCTGCGGTACACAGTGCCCGGCAGGAAGGCACCGCACAGAGAACATCATTTCACCTTGTGGCTGAATGGCTGCTTGAGCCGTGGGTCTCTTCCTAGGCGTCAGGGCTGGCTGAATGGGTAAAATTCCAGGGTTGGGTTGCGTCTGTCCTGCTTTAGGTCTCTGGCGGGGTGCTATGGAAGTTTCTGTCGTAGGGATGGGATCTGTCAGCCTACAATATAAGGTAAGGAATAAATGGAAGAGCAGTAAGAGCACAGACTTTGTTAGCCCGATAGTTGGTGCATGCAACACACAGTATGCGTTTAAAAACTCATCCATACTTTGGCAGTATGTGGCTGATAAAGGCGAAATACTTGTGGGCATCCAGACACACACACGTCGACTCCTTCCAGAAAACTGCAAGCGCAGTAAAACTTAACGGATGCATTTACAACAATTAATCCAATACTATCATTTTGACTTCTTTGCCAATTGTGGCATCTTCTCCTGCTGGACAGCTGGAACTTGTCAAAATCACTCAACTCATTCAAATATTTGCTACAACATATTGTTTAAATCCACTTAGAGTTCTGGATGAGTAGATGAAGGACATAACAAATTAGCTTAAGAGCAGCTGGTACCCTTGGGCAGAGTTGTCTAAATTACCATCTTTAGAAGTACCTTAACTTTAGTACATCTACCCCAGAATCAGGTCATTGGACCTCTTTGACCCCTGCTCAATATTTACCGAGCTCCAAAAACGCATAGCAACAGAGCCAAGAAGCCAGACACCACCCTGCCCCTCTGTGGATACATTTGCTTGTTAGATATCAAGTTGTTCTACTAATGTGAGAGTAACTGCACTCAATCATAAAAACAAACAAAGCAGACTCCTGGGACCGACAGACAGGAGGAGAGATGCCCTATTTCAGAGTCTGAAGAAAACTACTGGTTTTGGAGTGCCCACTGCTGTACTGCTCACTTTCCAGTAAAACAAGGTACGAGTTTTGTCCAACAGAGTTTACAAGTCTCCATTACAGTATCATAAGCAGAGCAAGCAGGAGAAGAGAAAAACCACAGCAGTACGGTGGTTTCCCCACTAATTGGGCTCTTCAGATGGAGACTGCTTGGGCTTTTATGTCCCCCCGAGAAGAAATTATAGGACTCTTGCAGAAGTCACAGCAATTTCATACAGTAATTACTGGGTCAGGTTATCATCTGCCGAGGGTCAAACTCAAACTGCAATAGTCCCCAATGCGGTTTCTCAGCAGACTCCTGTTCCTTGGGCCAATTCCAGGCCCACTGCGGGCCAGCTGCAGCCTTTCTCCTGACTTTGCTCTCAGGTACTCTGGGTACTGCCTCCCGATGGATGACACAGTAGATTCATCTAAGTGCATGAACTTCAAGTGCTGCTGTCAAGCAATGCCTTCAGTACAAAAAGCCTAGCTGTTGAGTCATGCTGAGTANTTTTCTGCCTTTCAGATCAATGGTTATTTATGTCGTTGAAGCAGAAGCCTCAGGACTGCAGTGTTTGTCTCCACGTGTAAATGTAAGGAAGCAGCTAAATATACCGAGCATCTTTCCTAATAAACAGCAGAAAGACAATAGACAATAAAAAAAAGAGAGAGGGCTGAGCATAATGCAGATGTGGTTACCTGGCCTTTGGTTGACTCTTCTTTGCAGCAGCTTCACTTGCTTTAACCGGGTCTGGGAGTTTAGCGGGGATTGGAGAGTTCTGCAGATCCCAAAAACACCAATTTTGTATTTTGAGGGTAGAAAACAGTCAGAAATAATTTGCAAAAACATCCCAATGAAATGGGGAGATTAGGGGATAGCCAAAGCAACTATTCCTCACGCTGGATACAGGACAAACCGTTCAATGTTAATGTCACGAGGAGACAGTAGTTTGGGAGAGTCTTTACAAGGGAAAAATACAGTTCAGCTTTTTGACCATTTACTACTTGTGGAATCCAAACACAAAGCTTCTGGCACAACCTGCGTATTTTCAAAAGACAAGCTGGGGACAATAGCAGCAATATTTATTAATACTGCTGTGAAAAAATACAGGCATAATAGTACCAAAACCATGTCTTATTCATAAAGGCAATAAATAACCACCTGAA
>WAAD01004803.1:395178-412342 GCA_013389945.1 Fregata magnificens
GAGATGGGGGGGGGGGGGGGGGGGGGGGGGGGGGGGGAGTTTCTTCTTACCTGGAAACAACAAAATAAAATGTCATGTCACAGATGTCCATAACACCATAAGAAAATATTTGTCAACTCTATTTTTCAATTGAAGTCTACAAAGATACACTAAGAAGGGGTAGATGGTTGTGTAAGGGCTGATGTAGTTCAAATGCAAGTTGGCTAGTCCCAGCCAGCCAGCAGACAAAACTGCTATGTTTAAAACCAACTGCAGCACAAATTACACACGGTATGATGAATGTGCCTGGAAATCAAATCGGTTTCACAAGCATGGCCTAATTTTCCATGTTCACATGCACAAGATCTCTTGGTTGGCCTCACACTGGTAACTGGGTGAGGAGGTAAATCAGGGACACACAGAAATGAATAACATATGAAACAAAACCCTAATTCCTGTCCCTACTCCCAAAAAAACACCCCCAAACAGCGCTGCTGACTACAAAAAAAAAGACCCTCCTAATTATAGAGCTGGGGAACAACCAACAGAATATGGCAGAATGCTCAATATTCAGCAATTGCCACCTCCAGGCTCCTCCCACAAAGCCCTACATCAGTCCACTCCTTTGCTACTCACCTGGACATTCTGGACTGGGCATTCCTTCTTTGCCAGTTTGAATGCAAAGTAGGAGACCTGATAAATATCAGGTCTCTTATCAGGGTCTGGTTCAAGCATATACCCTTTAAAAGAGAGAGATGCTAATATCAGAGCAATCAATCAAGACAGATTCACGTGAGCCATTTGTGGCAGAGCTACGTTTGGTATAACCAGATGTTAAGACGGTGCCCTGCCTCTTTCAAAGCATCCAGTCGGTGGTCTGCAGGGCTGAGCTGATCATCGGGGGTCAGAGAGAAAGGGGCAAGATGGACAGTTAGGGTGGACTAGGAGTTATTTTCCAATACAGCTATGAACAATTTGTAGCTGCTATCAAAGGCTCTAGGGCAAGGAGGGGAAATGCAGCCTGCCTGGTCAGGGAATAGCATTGGTTTCGACTTCTGCATTTCCAAGTGAACGCACAGTAAAAGAGCTTTATCCAACCCCAGTGTGTCAGTGGGGCAGGAAGACAGGCCAGCCACATATAGCACCGCCTTTGCATAAGCAAAGAAAATACCAGGCTGCTCTGCAAACACATCCAACTCTGTGTTAGTCAAGATTGTGGCTAGGAAGAAAGGAAAAAAAAAAATTAAATGCTGTGCTGAAAACAAGAGAGCTGCCCCAGCTTTGCCAAGAGTAGTCCATTGTACCCTTAATTACACATTCACTCTAGTCAGTGGGTTATTTATAAATCATTTCAGTTCTGTTTCTCAATTCACAGAAGATGAATTCTTATCACTAGTCTAAGTCACTGTGGTTCTTTTCAGTTCCTTATCCAAATAGATTTATTACTGGAGAGATACGTTTCTGCATAAATAGGCTTATTGTGCAAGTTTCTGTAGGACTCAAACCAAATGGTTGTCTGTTTTCCTGCCTTTCCCCAGAGTTCACTACAGCCTAGCCAAATAGTAATCTCTTCGTCATCATTTCTTTCGAAGAGTGACCTCCTGAGCTACTAAAAGTTCACTTTATCCACCCCTGTGTGCAAGCCAGTCTCTTAAAAGAAGCGAAACACCAACGGTTTTACTGTAGGAGCAGGGAATGTAAGAACAAACCACCTCTGCTATTTTTTTTAGTTCTGCGGAAGTAGATTATGCCACTGTCAGAGACACTCACGGATGAGGCAGTGCATGTCTTGCGAGTGCCGAGAATTATCTGGAATGGTGAAATTGCCGTCACAGATTGCCACCTGACTCTCCCCAAATGGCAAGGTGAAGTAACACAGCTTGTACAGCAAACAGCCAAGGGCCTAAAGAGAGAGAAGAGAGCAAAGGATTTAACAAACTGAAGCAAGGCAGGGAATGGTACAATTCAAATACCACTGTAGATAACAGAGGAAGTGCTCTAGCTTGTTCTACTATAGGGGTCCTGCCAGGACCAGAAAAGGCAGGCATCAGGCCTACATTTTAACGTCCCCGTGATTGACCTGAAAACAAGCATAAGCTATATGGGAAGATAAATACATGAAGAGCTCCCCCTCGCTAGGCTGAGACACGAATCTGGGGGATCACGTGAGTATCATCACACACACCCCACAGGTCCACATAGTGTAACCCTTCATGTCATTGAACAGGCAAAGCCTGTTTCCACCAGGAAGGAAAAAGCAAAGTAATAGCAAAAATAAATGGTAACCATCATCCTTCGTTCATTTATTCTGACAAAGAAAAGTCCAAACTGTTTCCAAGCTTAAGTTCGGACAACCTTTCAACCGTTATAAATATGTACCAGGGAGAGAGATACAGATAAGTCTGCAGGCTGATAGGATATATCACCCTTCCATCTATTTCCGTGCTGCTTTTGACAGCAAGAACCACCACCTATTTCAAAAGAAGATACAAGTTTTGCACAAAAGGCTAATTATGAAACACTCCCAACCATCTCAGAGGGGAAAGGGGGAAAGATTTCCTAATCCTAAGCAACTCATCATCAGCTTATATCTTTAGTCATAGGATTTCACAATTAAATTGCACTCTAGATGAGACTTAAGGCAGCCTTTGAGGCCCTGACAATCTTTTCACGCTCTTACAGCTGTGACCTTCCCTCTCAAGGTTTCTAACACCAAGGTGAGTGACCTGGCACTGGTACAGTGCCCAGTTCCACAAACCTCCTGCTGAACTCAGTGGAGCAAGAGCCCCACAGGAGCTGCTGCATTCCTGACTCCAAGCTGAGCTCACAGAGAGGACAGAGAACTCTTCCCAGCAGATGTCACACCAGCAATTTTCCCTCTTGTATATGCAGATGCAGAGCTATTGAGGGTACATTAAAACTCTCCTCATACTGCTTCTGCCTTGTTACTTCCCAGCTCAGGGCTTCAGAAACCATACAAACATGTGCTGAATTAGCATTTTAAACACAACCCATTTGCTGAATTGCCGCTACACTACAAACAGCACAGACTTTTTTTCATCTCTGTCCCAACTAAAGGGAAACCTTCCATCCTTGATCAGGCTAGCCAGTAATGGATTACCCCACAGTTGCACTTTGCTCTCAACATAAAAAGCATGGCAAGATTGCACTGATCATTAGAAACAGCACTGCAAAAGCTTGGTCTTTGGCCAGGTTTGACAACTTGGACCCGTGTTACACTGTCCAGGACAAGCATACCATTGCTCCTGGGGGAAGGTCTACTTTCTCAGTTTTCTACTAACTTCTGGCCAGTAACTTTGATTTCACAGGCTTGCAACCCAACCCAGGCACATGAAGTCACAATACTCTGAGTTTTCTGTTTTAACTCTTAAGATACGAAATCAGGTTTGCACTGTTCAACCCTGGAATTTCATACATCTCTAAATTAAAACCACATGGGAGGCAGCATGCAAAGAAGCATGCATGTTTTATCCACAAGCCACCCTGCTCAGCAGTAACTCATCAGAAACGTCAAGCAGAGAAACTCTTTATTCAGAAACTGTCCAGTCTCTTATGGAAACTAGGTTAGCCTCAGCCAGAAAGCTACCCTGCCATTATGGTAATGAAAGCAAGCTGCAGTCTAGTTCTATGATGTTAAGCAGTTTTTATACGTACCCATATGTCTGCTTTTGTAGTAATAAGTTTGCCACTATACAGGTTGACCATTTCTGGTGCTCTATAGGATAACGTAGTGTACCTGTAGCAGAAAGATCTATCAGCGAGTTCAAAAATGCATATCAGATGCATTTTCACAATGTCACATTTCCAAATAATCCAAAATTCACTCTTTTCCCTGTTCTTTTTAAGGAAAGGGATACTAAAAACGACAATCCATTGGAAAAATCTTTTAACAGCATCTGCTACATACCTCTAACAATAAAATACTAACTACTGCAAACTGCCCTGTGAAACCAAAGCAGCAACCAAGATACTTTCTAAAGCAAGCAATTTACTCACAACACTGTACAGTCATTTTAAGAACTAGACTAGAAATATTCAAGGATTCGGAGTATTAACAAGGTCAGCAGTCAAATGTCCTCTGCAATGTCCTCACTGCTGGGGCTTTGGCCAACTGTATTACAAAGATTGTAACCGGATACGTGGCTCCTAATAAATAGGCTTCCATACCAGGACGCCTGCTCACAGTCATTGTAAACAAGGGAAAGGTTATTTCGTATCACAAACTGTAGCTAGAATCTGCCTCATTTTAACAAATCACTACAAACAGAAAAGCTGGAAACTGCGCCATGGTTTAAGAGACTCTTATGATAAGATTTCCTATCACTAGGTCTACAATTTCTGCTGTAGCACCTTGCATGCTATTTACCTTGATCACAAGAAAGCACTGCTAAAGGCAAAGTTTTTGTAGACCTGTTAATAAGTGTACAAATAGGGCATTCCAAAGGGACTGCAAAGCCAGATTAGGAGCACTCTAAAAACTTCAGTCAAACAAGTCTAGAAAAATCCATGCAGGTGTAATTGAATCCTAACAAAAAGGAGGCATTTGCACACATTTCTAACATGCTGTTTTCTAGCCAGAATATTGTATTAACAGAACTGGAAAGTCTGCAGCAGTGATATTGTTAAAACTAAAGCAAGAGCAAGGACCTAGAGCCTGCTCCATTCCTGATCTAGGTCCTACTGAACTGCCAGCTAAATTCCCTTTTTAAAAGCATCAAGATGCACCTAGTTGCTACCACTGTAGCTGGTCATGCATGGGGCAAGAGAAGGAGCCAGATTAAACACCTCAAGGTCCTTGCATTTTCTATGAAGAGCTGAGGAGTTAGGCCATGCATTCCCTTAGTCACTGCAAGGATTTATGATGAGTGGCTTATGGAGGACAGGGATTTTGTCATCTGCTGTACTGCAGTTCAAAGAAGCAAAGATAGATGAGGGACAGAGATAGGCTGACCCCATACATAACAGAACATGTCACTACCTCGTCAAGGTGGGCAACTTCTCTGCATTAGTACGCTCAGTCTTTCAGGTCCAAAGCAATTACATCAAGATCAATTTATTGTTTCACCTTCCCCTAGGCACTTATTTACCTGCAGCAGACACTTCTATGCAGCAGCATCCAATCTGCTGCAACAGGCCTGAGTAAAATTTAGTCCCAGTACAAGAAAAAATTACCCTTCAAATACAAACTATGTTTAAGTTGAAAAGGAAAAGCACACTTACTTTTTGATCTCCTCCTCTACTGCATTCACCCCTTCTGTTTGAGGGTTCTGGAATTTGTTAGTAGCACTTCCAAAGTCACACAGGACATAGTGACCACGATCGTGCAGCAGGATGTTTTCAACCTACGAGCACCACAGACAAATACAGAATTGCTCAGACAAAAACACATTTGTTTTCTTTAGATGAGCCAGGGTTTTTAGTGCCTGAAGACATATCAGACACATCTGACAAACGCATAACATGAGAGCAAAGAAAATAAGCATCAAATCCCTGTCACGTCCCAAAATAGAAGACAAACCATGGAAGCAGAGTTGTAACACTGCCTTCCATCCTGCCACCTCTCCTTTCTCCTTTTGCAAGCACATCACCTTGCCTCTACTAAGACTGCTGTGTGCTTCAGGACAAGAACTATGTCCCGGTGTCTTTAGTGCTCAACTTTCCTGAGCTACTATGACCCACAGGCCGGCATCTGAATTTAGGACAGCTAATACTAGCTGTCCACAGCCTTCTAAAGGGCTATACCTCCTTGCTGTCTAGTGGGGCAGAGCAGAGGCAAATGGATGACAGCACACACACTTCTGTACTTTATGAAATTGTAAACAACCTCCAGTTCTTTGCCTGCATTTCACCTGTCACTTTGGGTCTCATTCAAAACAAACCTCAGCTTATGCTCACACTTTAGTCGCTTGTTATCAGAATACGTTGGGTACTCCATACTCCCTAAACAGTGGTTATATCAGCAGAGGTTCCTCCAGGCTGCTGAGAAGATGACCCCTTTCTTTCAAATATTATTTGGTAGCTTGAATCAGACAACTGAAACAAATGCTGAAAGAAACACCTGGGATAGCTGAAAATAAAAAAAAAAAAAAAATATAAAATCAGCAAACTCACTGCCTTTCCCCTAAATACTCACACTTAATCATGCATTAACAAAAATCTAGCTTGCATCCACCTAAGGAAGCTGTCTAAACGTTATGACACTGACATAAGATGGGGAAAAACCTGGGTTCAGTTCCTTGCTTTGGCAGAGCTTCCCTGTGTTCCAGTTCCTCATGTGTACAGTGGCATTAACAGTATGTTCTCTCAAGGGAACACACACAATTTTTAAAGTATTTATCTTCAATCAACATTAAATGCTCAGATGCAACAACGAGATAAAACATACTGCTCATTTTTGATTTCAAAAAAATCACCACATAAGCATTTGCTAACAAAACCTTTTAGAAGTAGACCTCCCCATCAAGGATGATCTTTACAAGAGGGAAAGAAAAAGAAGGAGTCAGCATTTTAAGCAGCAGAAAATGCAGCCAAATTAGAGCAGCTGAGGGGGGAAAAGCTGGCTTGAAACCAAGGGTTAAACAACACCCCTTCCCCCCTCTGCTATCCATCTGCTTTGAATAAAGCATTGCACACAGATGTTCTCTCTGGCAGATCAACACTGACAGCACTAGTCCCTATTCCCTGCAAATACTTGTCAAACACTTCCAGAAGAGTCCTTCCACTTTATCTGCCTGAGAAGTCTGAGGTGACTTCTCATTGAAACATCCTGCAAGTTTTGTTAAATGTCAGCACTGGACTATCCAGCAACCAGGCTTGTTCAGTAATTCCCAGAAAAAGAAAAAAAAAATACAACAAAACAAAGTACCTGAATTACTGCTACTGACTGCCAGGCCAGAGCAAACTGCCTTTTAAAAAGAGTATGGAGGTACCTTCTTGCAGACAAACACTCAGAAAGCTGCAATCCAGTCTTCAGCACTGCTGAGTGCTTACAACTCTTTGACATGCCCAACACTTACAAAGTCAGATTTAGACCCCAAACAAAAATCAAGGGAACCTATGAATTGCCTTAAGTTTTGTTACTTACAGAATGCAGTTAGCTTCTGCCTCTACTCTCTGAAACACATGCCTTTCTTTGCTAAAACCAGAAGTCATAAAAACACTGCACAGACACAGATTGGCGAGGGATAAGGAATAAGGCTTTCTTTAACCAGCAGAACCAACACACATTATCCTCTCATGAGGGCAATGGCTTCTAAGGCTGGTATTTCTAAGTTCAGGTAGCAATTTGGGAGGCATGCACGACCATGGTACACTTTCTGACCGCTTTCCTGTGCCTTCAGGTCTCTTTAGAGATGTTTCAGCTTCCCTTCCTCCCCTGGCACCATTCGCTATTTACTTCTGAAAGTTTGTTTAGTATATCATAGCAAAGAAATGAATGCAACGTGACATCTAAGAGCACTAACTGATTTTTGGCACAGGCATATTCTTAACATGGTCGATACAAGGGTTTACCATTAGAGGACTGAACAATTTTACATATCACACCCTGAACACAGATCCGTCCAAACAAATTCCAGGCAAAGGCTTGTTGGTGGCATCAGGGCAAGACTTGGCGTTACAAAGAAGGGTGATGGAAGAAGGCCCAGAGATAACAGCAGCACAGCATGACTGTCTTATCACAGCACAGAGAAGCACAACACTGGGAGGACTCCCGCTAAAATGAAAGCGGAACAAACTAAATCCTTAACGTGAGAGCACAATCTTCAGGTTATTTCAGAAAGCAGGGAAAGGAAAGGAGAAGGATGTTTTGATCAACAGCATCCTCTGGGCTGACTGACATAGTATTTTGCTGTATCCTGCTGCTGCATGTCTACTGCAAGAAAATTCAGCCACTCATCCGCAAGCCAGTCATCTACTCCTGGAAGCAGATGGGTTCAAACTAGCAGAAGCATCACAGGTAGAAGTGGGAGACCTCTCACGGCAGAAAGCTCTGAGATGTAGAAATCAAAGTTGGTGCTTTGAACAACACATGTTATAGGATGTGAGACTGGAAAGACAAGGTTAAAAATAAAACAAGTTACACAGACAACTGCCACTAGGTATAGGGTAGTTGTGTAAATCGTTATCATCAGCCCCAGATAGATTTTTTCCCCTCCCTTCACCTCACTAAACCCTACTCCTCTGGGATCTGACAGTTATAGTTTCTCTGCATAGATTCCAACCTAGAAGCAGAGACTTCACAGCCAGAGTAACATAACAGATAGCCATAAGGAGGTTTGGCCATTTGTTCTTCACTGTTAAAAGGCCTAACCTAAAGATATAGGAAGTGTTCTTACTCCAGAGAGAAGAGAACAAAAATAAACTTTTTAGGGAATGCCCTGCAGCAGCAATGGCCTATGGACCCTGAGGGTGAGGAAAATATCTGCAAGAACAAGCGAAGGTAACCACACAAGGCAAGCCTACTGCCAGTAGGCTTACACTGCCTCTACAGGGGTCCTAGGCAGGGCAGAGGCAGCCCGTGAGGGGCTTCCTGATTTTTAGGAAAAAGTAGCATCAATATACGCCTGTTTTTGTGGCAGTCAAAGCACATGAAACTAAACATCACGCCTTGTACAGCACATCATGGAGCTGTAAGCGCACAGGGACAGACTGACACAGCACCTGAGAGTTAACCATCAGATCAGGAAGGAAAACCTTAATAAACAAACACAGGGATGACACACTATCTTTTTTGTGGCCTTTATTCGCAGTGAGATGTCCACTTTTGCCTATAGGCACGCTGCTTAAAGGTGCTGCTGTCCCCAGCTGTTGGTCACTTCCCACCAGTGGGGGACTATGCCAACAGGAGGTTGTTCTGCTTCAGGCAAAGCCTGTTGGGTTAGCTCAAAATCACAGCCACAGGCTGCTGAAAGTAATCCAGCTGCGCTTGTCTGAAAGGGCTTAAAGACTATTCACAAGATCCCTTCTGCTGGCAGAGCTCCCTGGGCGGGAACCTCCAGTGTTAAGAGCAACATCAAAGAGCTGGAAGGCAAAAAAAGCCTCCAATCTCCATGCAGCTGTCTGCAAAGTCAACATCTGCCCACTCTTCAACAGGGTGATGTTCACCCCAACAAAACACCTACCCAATGGATGCCTTTCCTTACACTCAGAACTTGTACAAAACTTTTCCAGCCCTTAATCTCTCTTAGAATTGCAACTCCCCCTTGGCATTATTAAATTTTATCTCAAATAAAGCCAAAACATATCTAAATCATTCATTCTGTGTTAGTACTTAGATCCCTAATTGTGACTGGAGCTACAGAGGTCATCACGACAGAAATAATACAATATTCAACTGGGAAGCATGCCTCAAAGCAAAGAAGAGCCGACTCTCTGACCTTGGGCACAGCTTACCAACCAAGAGCCAGGCCTTACAAAAACTTTACTGATCTAAGCACGCAGTAGTGGGCTGGACATCAGACCATAACAGTCCATTTCAATTGCGACTCAGCGTAGAAAGTAACGCTCACGATCAACTCACTAATCCATCACAGATGTGCCAGAATTTATTCACTTGCCACACAATGAGTTTGTTCTCTATTTAAAAACCCCAGGGATTTGCCAAAAAGGTAACAGCAGGGGTTAATACCAACTGTAGACGTTCCTGTTCTTAAGCCTCATCCTCTCACACCAGTCTTCCTTGCCTATACAAACGCCTGCAACATGCCCACAGACCTTAGCTGCTTTAAACCCAGGCCTCAAATTTATAAGACTCCACTCGTTTCACTCTAGAAAAAACAAATGTCAGACTTGTTTCATATATTCAAACTGTCTGAGCAGTGGGGTCACTATCACCTGAACCATGCTCAAGCATACCAAATCCTGAGGATTTTTTATCCCTGCACTACCTGGCTCTTGTTGGCACACGTGGTATCTTTTGCTCCTATAAAACAATGGCCAGCAGCACAAAACAAACATCTGTTGAGGGCTCTGAAAACAGAATCTGACCCACAAAGCACATCTGAATTTCAAATGTACACAGAAGCCTCCTTCTTGGCTGAATATCTTATTGGGCATTTTACAAGCTAGTTGAGAGGAAAGGGAACATCTTTTTGATTGTTTGATTATAGGCATGGGATTTTTTCAAAAGCTCTCCCTGCTGGCCTAGCTCTGCTCCCAGCTAAGCACACAGAGTTTTACAATGCAGTTTCATGGTCAACAGAGAGTTAGAGGCCAGTTTCAAAAGCTTCTAACGACTCCTGCCCCAAGGCCACCATCTCTGGAGAGATCCTTTTAATGTGGGTCTAGGAAACAAATTTACAGCATGCTCTTTGTGAACTACTTTATAACATCAGTAGTGTTTCAGGTGGTGGAAAGTCACTGTGAATAATTCATCAGATGAATTCTGGCACATCTGTGCAAAACAGAATTATTCACAAACATTTGTGGTTTTTAAGTAGATCTATAGATGGTAAACATATGGTAGGCAGCAATGAGGGGCTCATTTCTTTTTTTATCTTCCAATAGAGAGAGGTATTTATGCCCACTTTTCCTCATTACTAACAACAGAAACACAGCACCAGTACTCAAAGCCCGTCTGCCGTGGCGTAGGCAGCAAACAGACACGTTAAGGAGGATGCACACTCCCTGCTGTATTACTGGTGTCCACAACTCACCTTCAAATCCCTGTGGATTATTGGTGTTTTACACTGATGCAACCTAGCTACGGCTTCGCAGGTGTCACAGAAGATCTGCAGGACCTCATTCTCCGTGAACCCTGTCTGCAGGCGTTGGTTCATGAGGTTCACGACTTGGCCTCCTGAGGAGAAACAAACACCAAGAATCAGAGCAGGCAGGCAAAATAAGGTCTGGCCTGGTCTAAGCCCCAGTCCTACCAGACGTACCTTGTCTTAGTCCGCTCCCCATCAAACTGTGGCTGTACAGTCAGCGCACAAGAAGTTCGTGAGTTCAAATTCAAAATTCGCACCAAGCCTTCCCCAGAGGCTTTTTGCCATCTGCTTACTCATCTTGATTCTTTCTCATTTCCTCGCCTAAATCCCAGGAGGTTTTGCATATCTGCCGGTAGGCTTTACATCTCATCTTGTCTTTGAACAATGCTTCAAGAGCGGCAAGTTAGTTTCTAAGGCCCACATTCACCTGGCTGTGCTAACACTCAAATGTAATTCTGACTAAGCCACATCTTTTTCTTTCTTCTTCAAAATAGGAGACTTTTTTTTTTTGTGTCAGGCTAGAGGAATAAAAGGCTGAATTTGGGGCACCCATAGTCCACAAAATAGTTTGCCACATGTAAGCAAGAGGAGGGAGAAAGGGAGACACTCAAAAAAACCAACCCAAAACCCCATACACTACTAAGTGGCTTGGCTAAAGTCACAGGCTGGCAAAAAAATTAAAAATCTGTCTGCAGTAAGGGAAACTCCAGACAAACAAAAGCAACTTTTCATGAACGCTCCTGAATTTGCCTCAACTTTGAGGTTTTGTTGCTGTCAAGGCCTTTTCAAAACAATCCACACAGAGGGTCTTTCCCCCTCAAAACACCCTATATACACAGAGAAAAAACTCCTTTCTGAACTTTTGGCAATGCAAAACTGTATCATTTCACATCACTAGTATCAGAAAACTTTATTTTCACGGTACAAAAGAAAAGCTCAGCTTAATAAATAGTACAGCTGTGAACATTTTGCACTCAAAGTGAGTGCAGTTCTGCACACAAAGACACACTGATTTGGTTTGGAAGCTGTTTGACACAAAAGGAAAGTAACAAGGGAAAATCCAACGTGTAACAGCAATTCCTGTGCTTCAGTCTGAATGTTGGAGACAGAGGCAGGCAGGCACACACTGAGCAGAGCGTCTGGCAGAAGCAAGACACATGAGAAATACCACCTTGCAGCTTTCCTCCTTTCAGGTGGAAGGAAACGCCTTAGAAAGACAGATTTTACTTCATCAGCCCAAAGTTTGGCACAGAGGGGAGGCTAAGGCAGCTGGAGGGAGTGCATTCTGAGTTGCTGTGGTTTGCACTTCCCTCCACAGCGGGGTCTGCGACGCGGAGCTGAGTATGGATTTACTAGCACTGCCAGGCCTATTTCTTACAACACTCCTTGTGATGTTTAGGTTTAAGCTTACAGAGAATGGCTACGTAATCATTACTTACGTAATGATTCCTTCCACAAAACTACACATAGGGTTCTTCCTTTTACCAAACAAACCCAACACAAGTTAGTCAAGATTCCTGCATCAAAACGAAGCAGCAAAGAGGGCATGGCAGCACGTAAGCTGTACCGTACATGTTTAAAGGCATTTTAGCATCTAGTTGTCCTTGCTACAATGCACGTGGCTTCAGTTAAAAGCTGAACAGTCCGAAGAATACCTACTTCCATCAGCTGCCACCGTCCAAAACAGCCACAGACTTCTGAAGTCACCTGGCCAAAACATTATTTTTGCTTAACACTACTCCTGCGAGAGGCATTTGAGCACAGCCCATGCGTCATTTTCCAAACACCACATCCAGGCCACAACAGATCAAAGCTTTGTGACAGCTGGAAAAGACTGGAAGAGCCTGTCTGGCTAGAGACAGCCAAGCAAAAAGGTCAGAGGTAAAAGGAATACTTTTTCGCTTCACATTATCCATTTCAAGCTTCTTCCAGAACAGTCCTAAGTCAGGCTGAAGTGGAAAAAGCTTGCAATATGACATAAAGTGAAGAAGAATTTCATTCCACGGCCTGGCAGCTTTAGAAGAGCCGCTTCTTGTGTGGACCAGCCTACGGAAAACAGCAATATATATTTAAGGGTTCTCCTTCACAACAGGAAGGATCTAGGACCACACCGCGCAGAGGCAAAGGTGGTACCAGTCCCATTAACAGGGTCAACATAGCCTCACGAATCATCCGCTTCTCTACGCTTAGTTTTAGCTTTGCTTTGTTCAGAACAGTTCCTTGGTAGTCAAGAAAGGGCCAGGCCTAGGAACAGGTTTGGGTTTGTTTTTTTTTTTTTAAAGGAAGACGTGCAAGTTTCCTGTAAGCACCGAAAAGGGACAAATCTACCAACAAACAACGCGTTGAGCCCACTCACCTCGACAGAAGTCCATTAGTATCAGCACTTCCCACACGTCACCACTGCTTACTGAGTTTATACTGGAATCAATGTATCCAACAATGTTCTTGTGGCCAGATAGGTCCCGCTGTAAGATAAATAAATTCAAAGCATAAGCCAGCCATATACAGTGAGCAACATTTTAATCTGGTTCCTCTACACTGAACAGCTTTCCTAGCTCTTCCTCTATACAGGCGCAAGCTTCTGCCACTTTGCGTTAATCATCATGCAAAACTTGAACAAACTCGAGGTCTGTCTCTACCCGTTTTCCTTCCAGAAGGATTTGAGACAAACAGCAGAGAAACAGCCAACCTGATGAACTAACTTGTCCAGGGATCGGTCCAGATTTTTGCATGTTGCCTTAGATGGCCCAGGCTGAGATACATGGAGCTGCTCCTCCTTTACATAGAGGGGAGAACAAGGCAGATGTTCTGTGGTGGCCATGCACAGTACATGTTGTGCTTACTTTTCTCATTTTCTTCCACTCTTCTGCTGGCAAATGGTATCTCAAATCTTCACATACTCAAAAAAACCCACCAAGGTAATAAAATAAATTTTAACCTCGCTTTTAGATGTACCTTATTTTGAGTAACTCGATGGATTAAAGCACAAGTTCTCATACCAATGACTTATCCCTGACACATGCTAAACCTGCAGGGAGAAGTCATTTCTTTGGGACTGCCAACTTCACACACCCCCCCCAGGTGTGATAGCCAGTCCAGTTTGATGCTCAGCTTCACCAGTAAAAGAAATCAAGATTCTGCTGGCCACATTCTGCTGTAATGCTGTAGGGTTGCAAAAAGCGCAGTTAAGTTTAAAATACTTCTTTATTGCACGGAAGATAGGCAAAAAGAACACGTTTCCTTTTAGTGATGTACTGGTTCTTCAAGAGCATAAGCACCATTAGTGCTCATGATAGGATTCAGTACAGGAGCAAGCGGACCTGCTGAGTAAGAAGGCTCCTTCTCGCCCTCACTTTCCAGGTTAGCCACGCATTTTAAAGAGGCACCAAAGACATGGAGACAATGGAAAGCACCGGCAAGTAAAATCCAAGTAAACAAGCTTTGTGAGCACAGCTAACACCTTTGATGTAAGATCTAATCTCAACTTTTCCCATGTAGCATTAGCTACGGTGATGACAAAGCATGCCCAAAAGCTTCACTGCTCTATCGCACAAACTCCAGAAGTTAACTTTAAAGGTATTAACCTAATTAAAAGCTACTTCAAAAAACACACCCAGAATTGCTACAGGTAAGAGCTTCTGATATGAAGATCATTTACCCCAAACCTATACCTCATGTTGTAAATCAGCAGAATGAGGATTTTGCATTTCCTTTCCCACCTCGCAGTTCCTCTAAACGTTCATCAATATCTTTGAATACAACTTCAAAAGTGGCACTTTCCGTGTCTACCAGGCTCCAAACAAGACTAAGCAAACCTACTTGGATGATCTCAATTTCTTCTTTGTTTAGAGATGCTAAGTTTAAAACAGCTATTAAAAATTGCTACCCTATCATATAAACTCCTTGTATCCAATAATCTAGAGGAATATCCCAGTGCTTATTATAAACACTTCCCTGTTTCAAAAGCCCAGGCAGTAACTACCCCACAAATACCGGTTTTAATCTATCAATCTCACCAATACAGAGATTGCCTTCATCACAACGCAAAAGATTAGAAGCTGTTGTGACACAAATTCATCTCAGGAGGGAGGTCTTCCACTCATGAACTGGTTTGAGTTCAGAGACTGTTACATCAGAATCATCACCCTTTTCTGATGAAGTCTAAAAGGCTTAAGACTTTAGCCCTGAGGATTATTAGACTTTGAAGTCTAACACCCCCAACGATGCTTACCTCTTCAGCTCTTCCCTTTCCCATTAAGCCGTGGGGTTGACATAGGATTTTTTTCCTCCCCTCATTTTCCTGAGATTCCCTCTGCTTTTTCAGCTCCCATGTTTTTCTTGTCCACTGAAACTATCTGCGTTTTAAATAATTCAATACGAGATCTTCACATAGTCGCATAACTCCAGGAGTTAGGTCTTTCCAAAAGACAGACAGTTTTGCCAAGAAAACCCACAGTTTGCGACACGATGCTACACAGATCACAGGCAGAAGGCGACCAGGCTCTCGCACCATTCCACTCCCGGTCTGGGGCCCCAACATAAAGTGGTGACTTACCATGATTTGGATTTCTCTTTTGCAAACTTGCAAGTCGTACTCGTTATTGACGTACATCCGCTTCAGGGCACATTTCATCCCATTGTTAGTCCTCACAAGAAACACTATCGCAAATCCACCTGCAGAAGACACAGAATCATCCTATTCATTAACAAAGAAATCTCTTAGTCCTTACTTCCGACCCTGTCCCTGCCTCCATCTGCCTTCAGAGTACAGTCAGAAGAGGGAGGGCACTCAGCAGCTACCAACAGAGCTGCGGTGGGGGCGCCCCTTACACGTGCTTAGCTCCAGAGCTTCCAACTCTGCCTAGACAGTTATTTCTAAGAACTAAAAGGAATCCAAGGGGGCAAATCTTCAGTTAATGGAAGCAAAGTTAACATTTAACATCTCCATAAAAACAGGCAATTACACTGGTTACTTGTCCTGCCAGACAGTCCTTCATTGTTCCATGAATTTCCATTATGAAGAAGAAAGCTGAAGTATAAACAGCAACGTTGCCTTGGACAGAAATCAGAACTACAGATCATCCATTGAATTACTAAAGGCCTAAACTTAAAAGGCTGCCCAACTTTTGAAGCGTTTAAGTTACATTACAAAGCTGATTTGTGCAAGAAGCTGAAGAAACCCATCTCCCACAAATGGTTTGATGTTAGTGCTTTTAAAAAAGGACAGAAGAACAAGGGGGAAGAAAAAAAAACCCAGACAATTCATTTTGTGGTCATTGCTATTGGTAAAGTCAGGACTCCCAGGACATACTCAACTTGTTTAGCACGAGAGCCTTTCATCTGTTAGCAATGCATCAAAATACATGGGGTTTACATTTGTAGTCCTGGACAGAAATAGGAAGCTGATTGAGGATGGATGTATATAGGCATCAAAGTTTCGCACCTGACTCCCAGAGATCAGAATGAATCAGAACAAAAGTTACACAGGTCCAAGTAGTCAAGAAGTGCTGCACAACAGTAAAAAGGGAAGCACGATGACATTGTCGATGCCACAACCTAACAGCACTTAGTTTGCTCTCCATTACCTTACATTATAGCACATACTTCTTTCATGCTTAAGGATTTCTAAAGAATCAGCTCAATAGTAAGTCATGATTCGGTGCTGCCATAGCCTTCAGAAGTCCCACGATTGCCAAGAGCTGTAGTTACACACTGCAAAAAGCTAGTCACATACCAAAGAATTCTCATTTTAAAAGTTTGCACCCTTTAGTGAATCCCATTCTTTACAAGCTGCTAGAAACCACCAGATCAACAATACATATATAGTTACATTTGACATGTTTGTACATAATTAATAGTAATGGTTATTTGGCACTTAAATGAGTTCCTTCCCATCATGCAAAATGTGCCAAGCAAGACAGACACATATGGGTAAAATTTAGTGTTAAAATAGGTTGCATTTGACAACTCCAGTCTTGCAACAACTGTTACAAGCTGTTAACAAATCAAACACCACAGCCAAAAGGCCCACTGAAGCTTTTACTAAAAGTGGGATTTATTTTCACTAAGACAAGATAGAAAAAGAGCAAATGACCAGACAAGGCTTCTGTGTTCAAAGTATAACCCTCCCCATTTGTTACCAAACAGCTTTTATGGCACCCATTACAGCCCATCTTCCAAACCAACCACAGAAGGGTCACCCATGCAAATAACATGCCTGTCAGCACCAAAGCTGTTAAACAAAAAAAAAAAAAAAAATCTCTCTTAGCATGCAAACCCCTTAGTTTTACACATCATAGTTGGCCACAGGAACTAGGCCAATCGGGCTTTCCAAGGAAGTCCCATCGACTTTTAGGAGCAGAGCTATCAGATAGCAGCCCCAGCAAAGTTGCAAAAAGATGCAACAGAAAGAAGGAGGAGGGAAAAAAAAAAAAAACCAAAAAAAAAACAAAAAA
>WAAD01004803.1:412353-422720 GCA_013389945.1 Fregata magnificens
TCCACACACAAAAAAAAAAAAAAAAACACCACACCAACCCACCAAGTGTCAAGACTTCATTTAAAGGTCTTAAAAAGTATAAGCAGGCTGTAAAATGGATATTCAAATTTAGAAAAATGGGACATGGCCCTCGGATACAGCAAGCCATACAGATGCTGCTCACTCCTGCCAGAAAGGGTTTTAAAACCCCTGTAGTTCTGGAGGGCCTCATTTCTTCATAGTGCTCAAATTCAGACACAGAAATAACCCCGACTCTCTCCCTCAAGCTGCTTCAAGTTGAGAATCTCAAATTACAAGTCATTTTAAGAACTTCTAAATCCGCAGCGGTAGCCTTATTGTTCTACCCTAGCCACATTTGTCTCATTTCTAGAGAACAAATCTGCACATCCCGCTGTGCTATCTTTAGCCCAAAGGATGTCTATGTTGAAAAAAAGCAAGACAGCACTCTACTGATCCCCCCCTTCCCCCCCTTATAACCCCCAATGGAGCCAGTAAGAAATAAGGGACCCATAACCAGCACCGCTTCCTCAATCCCTACTTTCTTAACACATTATGCTTTTTAAAATCATTGGAGGCCAGGATTGGACTTATTCATTTAATTTCTGTACAATATTTCCATGGACCACAGATAAAATCTAGAGAAAACATTAAACAAAAAAAAAGTTTGCCTTTTTTTTATTACAGAGTCTCGGTCATCATCAAAACTTTTTGGGAATCACAAGGGGTTTTTTTTGTTTGTTTGTTTGTTTTTTCTTCTTTCCCCCCAAATGAGAAGGTCAGAAGTTGTCCATCAGCAGCCTCCCCTCCTCTCCAGGGGTTCAGTTCCCTTCCCACAGCTCCTCCCGCCAGGCCTGGAGGCCAGCAGGATACTGTATCTCTGTTTACAGTACTATGCTCAGCAGAAACACACACGAGCTGAGCAGCAGAAATACATCAATTAAACTTTATAAAAAAAGAAAAAAAAAAAAAAGAGCAGATCCACTAAATTCAAGGACCTCCTTCCTCTAAATCTTTGCTTCAGCTGAAGTGGGACTGGTACCACTTCAGACCAACTGCTAATATCTCATTAGCAAAGTTTTGGGCAAGGTACCTTTCCTCTAGTCTGCATTCTGTGCTAATTAACAAAGTCACTCCTTGAGCACCCTCGCTAGAATATGTACATCATGCTATTTAGCTTACAAGCAACCAGGGCCAACTGGCAAAGAAAACTACGGTCTATGCAATGGAGAACATAGCTAAACCATCCCAGAGCTCAAAGGAAAGAGAAATGTAGAATCTAAACAACCAAAATAAAAATTAAGTTAATGCTTTCTGATACAGGACTGCAACATCAACACATCCCTGGACCTGACAGAAATACGGCCTGGAGCATCTTCCAAATGGAGCAGCGAGAGACAAATACGTCAGGTGGAGCCGCATCCAAGGAAGAGGAAGCCTGCAACATTTGCAGAGTTGACACATGACTTATACAAGTCATGGGAAAATTACATCCTCATGTCCTTCTCTCCCTTAACTCCTGCACAATTCAGCTGACGACACCACACATGGAAGCTTTGCAAAATCATTTAACTTATTTTGTCTGCAAATACACCTACCAATTTGGTTACTTTATTATTAAACTCCCACTGACTGCAGATTAAAGCATGACAATTTTGCTACTAGTAAAAGCAGCATGCTTCTCTCCAGAGAAAACAAGTATTGATTTAATCAGGGTACATACAGCAATTTTTACACAGCAATCTAGAGTAAGTGACTTTGCCATCAGAGAAGCAAAATTTGATGATCCACATCCATTTGAGAGAGGATGCAAAGTTTTACTTTCTAAGCAACTAATACATCATATGGTCTGACTGCCTCCATTAAAACAGACCATAATATGCCTTCCAAACTACAGTTTACTGAGCCCAAGTTTTGACTGTACCCAGGATTTAGTCCAGAAAGGCACAACATGATCAAGAATGTCTAACTTCCCTCAGGTAGTCATTCCACATTTAAAATGAAAAAGTTCCACATTTAAAGTGAAAAGTGCCACCCTAATTTGAATGTCTCTGCACTTATTACACCTTCCGCTGCTAACTGGCTTCAGCACTCCCAGGTTTGCATGTGGAGAACTGGACCGCAAAACACTCAGTAAAAGAGCAGGAGGATGAGGGAAGCAGAAAGGCAGAGAGACAGAGTACAAAGAACAGCAGCTTCTTGCCACACTCCTCATACACTAACGGCTCTAGAAATACAAGATCAAAGTCCATTAGCAGGACATCCGGGCCAATTTTAAGAATACCAAGAACCTACACCTGCAAACTGGCTTCCAAAGGAAGCCGCAGGTGCACAGACAGAGAAATCAGGCCACTGGCTTTCATGCATCACACACGTATTTACAGAAACAGGGCTTGATCACATCCATGTGCCAGAGCAAATTGGAGCTACAACAGGAGTCCTGCTCCTTCCAGGAGTGTTTCAGGCTGTGGGTCCTTCCAGGCCAAGGTCAGAGCTATACGTATATCTGCTTATAGGTTTCTCATGCAACAACCACTGTATATCTGAATGCCTGGAAATGGCAGAGATGCCTTCAGTGATCTGTACCTAGACCTAGAGATATTTCCTTTTAAGTCTCTTGCGCACAAGAGATGATTTTGGAGCTTTGGTCTATCCTTCACCTCCCAAGTCCCTTGCACATTCATTACTGACTGCTCACAAACTGCACGTCCCGCTAAAGAAAATGGCAGTCGCCCGAAACTGTTGCATTGCAAAAAAGGTTAACAGTAACACCACATCATCATTTTAAGGTTAGGGCTTAAGGTATATAAGTAGGTTACTAGCTAACACACTTGAAGTATTTTGAAGCACTTGAAACCTTTTTATTGGCGACTGTGGCCAATACTTCAGATTCATGCTAAAAGAACAGTTCCAGAAGGACCTGTACTCCTACAGCTACCTCAAAAGCAGCAACTTTGCTGGTAAGCAGCAGACAGAAAATCCAGTTCACATTTTTCAGCAAGGTAGGACCGAGAAGAGGGGAAGGAAGACCAATAGATGGCTGAAATTTTCACTTGGCAGCATTAGACAGCCCAGAACAGCGATGCTGTTCAGCACAGCCCAGGAAGGGACCAAGCTATCAAGCACCTGGACCGCAGCCAACAGTGCCTAATGAAGACTTTCTACTCTTTTAAAGAGTTTTCTCTCACCTACCACGCAGCATTATGCAGTAGGAGGGGGGCCTGTTTGCAGAAGCTGATGGGTGTCTTCTCCTATGGGTTGCAGCGCAAGGACGGGTGCTGCCCAGCTCTTGCTGTCTGCCTGGTCACCGCCATACTGACCAAGCAGGTTTTGCTGAGACAAGTCACCCGGCACTCATTTGAACTCTGATGGTTTTTCACAGCATCATGCTGAAATTAATACACTTACTTTAGCTTTTAACTATCTTGCTAACAGCTGCTCCCCACTGGTTAACCCTTCCTCCTTGCACACTATGTATCTACAACATTACCACCTCGTCGGCCTCAAGGACTACTTGCAGCTTCCAGAGCCTCGGATCACAACCAATTTTTCCCTCCTTATTCCAGTCCAACCCCCAACTTTGCTAAATCTGGGCAAAGTTGAAAGGAAATAGATCAAAGACAAATTGACAAGCAATTATTATGAAGCACTGCCAGACGCACATTACAGGACCATTTACTTCTATTTTCAGTGAACGGCAAGCAAGACAACCCTTCCAACAGCCAGAAATCGCTAGCTCTAATGCAGTATGCCAGCTCCAATACAATAGACAGACATGCCAGGATTTGTGTAACTCCACGCCAGCCAAGGTCAGCTCAAGATCCCGCGCTGCCTCAAGTGAAGTTAGATGGCTGGGTCACACACAAGGCAGAGCTTAGAGGCAAAGTAATCCAGGCACTAGGAACATCCTCATGCCTTTGCCGTAGAGCCTTTTTTCCAGTACGCATACGGAGAGCAAAAGGCAAGAGACCAGTCCGGGCTTCAGATGCAATAGAGTGAATAAATCCAGAGACTTTGCAAGCACCAGAAGGGAGAGAAGCAAGAACTAAGCCTGAGAATCAGCTCAGAGGACAGTTCTCCCGTGCATTCATAAACAAGTGCCTGTGATTTACAGTTCTGAAGGAAATTCAACCCTTTTCCCGTACAAGCCAGCAGAAGCCAAAATACCACTCTCATTCTAAAGACATAAAAAGTTATTTATATGCTCATCCTTAACACATATTAACGTCGTTGAACTGGTAGCGTGCAGTCAGTATTGCGATCACCATCAGCTTAGAGCCAGCAACAGCCGTAGGTCTCTTGGGAAACATCACTGTCTTTTGCACTTAGGCCTGCATCTACCTCTACAACAGCACGGGAACATGGTTATCTTGCTACGCGCCCCTGGCCTAACTGTTGTTCTTACTAAGTGGTTTTAGAATAAAAAAAAAAAAAAGGGACGTTCCAATTATCTCCAGTCAATACAGATGCCAGAGCAATTTTCCATGCAGGTTTGTGTCAGTGTACTGGCCAGTTTCCAGTGCTGGTAGTTATATTTTCAGGCCTTCTGTAATTTCAGCAGGATGCAGAACTCTTCACAGCCAGGCAAGCACTTCTAAACTAGGTAAAACCAGCCGCACAAAGCTGCACGTGATCCTCTCTCTTAGCTCCTCACAAGGTAAGAAGACAGCACTCTGCTGCATTTAAGTGGTTCACGTGTATCGCAAGCCTGGAATCCTCTTGCAACCAGCAAGTCACAGGCAGGGCTGTAATGCTGATCTGCAAACAAGCACAAGACGCTGCTTCCAAGCAAGTTGCCCTAACTAATACTATGGTAAGGAAGTTCACAGAGAAATGGGTTGCTCCTTCCATCACCCTTTTGTGATAAGCTCTTCCAGAGCTGCCTTTCACTGGTCAACATATAAATTAGCCAAGCTCCACAAGTGCTGCTACAGCAGACAAACTGTATGCTGAACACGGCACACCTTATCGTCAAAGGACACAACCGCCCTCCGGCACAGCCTAGGCCCACCTTGTCCTTCTGGGACAGCACCATTGGTGGTGATGGTGGGGAAACCATCAGAAATAGCTTGTCCCGAGAACTCCCTTCCTACCAACTCGATTACCATATCTTCACACACAGTCGCTTACTCAGCTGTTTGATCTGCATTTAAGTTCTCCTCCAGATCTTCAAACACGCCCTATCAGATAACATTTAAACAGCAGAGAAGAAAACAAGGTACTACTGCAGGCAGGTTTTGTGCCTGCCAGACAACAGGTCCCCACAACAAGCCTGTTTTGTTTGTGCTGAGCCAAAATAAAGCAAATTCAACTGTAGCCAGACAGTGTTTGAAGGACCAACTTAACAGACCACTTCACCCGAGTTAATCATAGTCCAGAAGAGGACTGGCTGGACTCTGCCCTGTACACACAAAGTAAAGCAGGTTAGATTTCACAGGATCTGCAGGACCAAAGGCCTTTTCACAAGCCATCAGGGTTCCCAAAACACACTGCATTTTCTGTTACCCTGCTATGCCGATCCACCACCCTCTGCAAGAGACAGCAGGTACGCTAAGAAAATAGAAATAGCTTAATCCAAACACAATTAGGCAGAACACCTCCTTTTAAAATCCATGCTGAAAGTACCTTCCAGAGACATTAAATGCTGTTTGCACAGGAGCAAACGATGATCTCCCAGCTGCATGTCTGAGCTCTGCAATAACAGGTACAAAAACATCTCCATCGCATGGAAGTGTCTTCCCTCTGCAAACATTTTCAAGTTTTGTCTTAGATCACATCCCTCATTTTTTTCCAGGGCTATGCTGAATAACCCAAAAGTAGCTAGGTTTGACAAGGAAGAATTGCCCCTCTTTTCAGTTAAGTTAGTCAAATCATTGGGCTTGAAAGAGCCAATTATCAAATCATCAATTCCTACTTTAAGAAAAAAAAAAAAAGAATCACTGCTTCATTTTGGATTTTCTTCATTGCCCTTCTACAAACAAATTAACAATATCTGGAATTACCATAGTTCCTGATAAACGTTCTGGATGCCACTAAAAACTTTATTCTTCAGGGGTGAAATTCTTTTCTGAGCTGGACAAACAATGCATGTGGTTTTCCACTGAATTGTTTCCAGCTTTCTGTGTCTTAGCTCTATCTCATCCACCTCCAAGCTCTGCATGCAAGACAGCCCACCATGCTTTAGTACTGAAGCTGAGGGGGCAGCCAAGTGCTTTTCAGATGTCCCCAACAAGTGCCCTAGGAATATTTAGCCTCCAGGGACAGCCAGCAAGGCGTCTTAAGCTCCAGTTGTGCTAGCAGGCACTTAAAATTAAGTGCTTTGCTGAACCAGGCACAAAGCCACTTCTCATTTGCACAATCCGAATACTTATCGATTCTTATCCCTCAAGAATTATGTCATATTTTGCCTTATCTCACAAGCCAGAAGAACTTCCTTAGCATTTACTTTCCTAAGTACAAGGGGCAGGCTCCCTCGATTTTTTTTATTTTTTTTTTCCCCTCCTAAGTCAGGATGCTGTAATCCAGTCACAGGAAAACCATACCGACTCCCTTGCACAGGGTGTTTGCAGCTCACCATTCCCAAAGCTTTTTTTCCTGGCACTTATTTTTCCCATGGTCATAGCCACAACCAGCTGACACACACACACTGCACGTTACCCGTGACTGGACATCATCACTTGGCAACACCAGAACCATTTTCTCTCTGCTGAGAAAGCCATCCTGCACCTCTGACACCTCTCTCTAGCTGGCATAACACGCAGTCATTTAACAAAAAAAAAAAATTTCCCTAGTTGTGTATACACAATAGTCATTCTTGATCATAAAGCACCAAAATATCAGGGCATCTTTTCCAGGGACAGAGATGGCTTCAGCAAACCTTGAGTTTAGAATCACTCACCCTTCACCACAAAGAAAAAAGGCCAAGGAAAACACTTTGGGCAAAGTTAAGCAATACAACCATCTGTAATTATTTTAGGCAATGTCCAAGTTCAGCTAACATTAGCATCAAGCTCTGCAAGCACATCAGGGAAAAGCACTCAGATGTGCCAGTGCATCTCTCCTACAGCTCTTAGTGCCAGTTTTCAACAAAGGTGGAATAATAATCCAGTCTCAGTTCTCCCCACCTATAAACCAAGGATGAAGATGGACAAGTGACTCATCTGTAGAACAGGGAAAAAACACCAAGGTGCCCTGGGATTCTCTCCTCAGACCACTCCGGGGCTGCTGAGCTGCAGAGACCTTCAAAAAAACTTCCCATTACTGCTAGAAAGCATTACTGTGCACCACAGCGCGAGTCTCACTGTCAAGAGGAGACTCACCCAGCAGCTCCTATAGAAAGCACCACGCTCGGTTCCCAAGAACATGGCAATAACGGGAAGGAAAGCAAAGGGCAACAAACAGTCCCTTACTGATCATGTCTCATGTGTGATGATCTTGTGTTACCCTCCACACAAATATTTGCTGGGTAATTTTTATATGGGCTTATTTTAATTATAGTTCCACTAGTCAACTATGATGGGCATTAGGATTATAGTGCTATTTATGGCGGTATTAATCTGCACTAACATATTCTTTCTGCTATCTTTTATTCCACTCATCCATTGCCCAGCAGGAGGGTATTACTGCAGAATACCTGCTAAAAACCGTACAATTTCAAACCCCATTTTTCCCCTTTTGATGCAATTTCTCCATCACTTCTGAGCTCTTTGTTTCCAGGGCAGGATATTTCACCCCAAAGTAAGTTTTCTGTTCCTATATTACCCCTTTTTATTACCAAATGCATGCACAAACTGGGATTTGTATTGTGGTCTACTTCGATACATAACAAGGAATTGGAACGGTCAGGATCACTGCACGTTGGTTTTTTTCTGCTTTATGAAGCATCTACAACACCCTTGGACAGACATGTCAGCATTAACACCTTTAAAGAAAAACACAACAACTCCCTCAAGATTTGTTTTTAAAGTGGTTCAAGGTTTAATTAAGAAGCCACAGTAATGAGGCAGACTTTGTATTGGGGCTGTAACACCCAAAATCACAGCTATATCAAAGAAAGTAAAGACGACACTGGTACAATCTATGATTTACTGAGTTCAACCTGGAACATTATCTCTACTCCCACTTCCTTGAGATGGAAATTGTCAGAAACACAAGCAATTTGCAAACAAATTCTCCATTCTTTAAGTCACAGTCTTAAAGAGGATGGTACACTAGGGCAGGAAACCCTGCAATTAACAAAAAAGGCAAAAAATTAAGAACCTGACCAAAGAACGCATGGGTCCATGTGACAACACGCTACTCATAGCAGCAGTATGAAGCACAGGCCCTGCTTACACAGCTCACGTCCCTGAGCTCTGCAGGCTGTCTCCAGAAAGCAAATTTGTGCTGGAAGGGCACCTTCAGGTGTCCAACCAGGAACAGTCCAGAAAAGACCCCTCAAACTGCAGCATCTCATAGTAAGAGACAGTAGCAAGTCATCCTAATAGGATGGCACTGAAGGTTCACCCAGAAACCCCTCTCATTACAGTTTGGGTACGGCACAACATATTACCAACAGGAAGGTATCACAAAGGGCCCTGACTGTTGCCAAGAATCCAGTCTTAAAAGCAAACATTAGATCTGTTACTCACAAGCTTGCTTTGGTCTGGTGAAAGATTAATCACTGATGCAGTCAAACAGCATTTCCTACACCCTCTGCTTTTTTAGAAGGCAGTAGGAGGTAGTCTGCTACTATAAAGCCTGCAGGCAAAGGGGCACTTCAGTTTTCCCCCAGCGAGGACACCAGACTCACTGCAGTTAAACAGATAACTGCAGGATCACTAGCACGGCCTCTGGTATTTTCTCCCTTTTTCATAGTCATCTCCACCTCAGCAGCATCCAAAAAAGTGAGCGCTTTGGGCCTTCAAACTTCTCTCTCCCTCCAGTGGTTTTATAGCTTTCCAACTAACATACAAAATCTGCATAAAAAAAAAGAGGATTCTATTCTTGCCCCAGTGGAGTCAAATGCAGGTACATCGAGGATGACAAGATTAACGGGCAAAGGGAGGCTTTCTCCAGCCTCATTTCACCCTCTCCAAATCGCAGTAGGATGCTTGCAAGCAACACAGGACTGTCTCACTGAAAAAGTGTGGCCCTACGTCACTGTGTTACTGTCTGGCACAGGATTTCACCGGACTCGGCCTCTCACTTATAGGCAGGACTGACAATGCTCACAGTCACTCCTGACACGGCTGTCTAACCTGTTCTTTAACTACTCTACTTACACATTCTCCACATGCTCTCAAGCTGTTTATTCCTGGGGTGTCGTTACCCTCACCATCAGGAAGCCTCACCAAAATCTCTCCATTGACTTGATTTCAACCCCAGATTCTTACCCCACATGCCACAGACACCAACAAGCTACTGCCAGTCTTTTCTCCACAACCTCCTGCACAGCTAGAAGTATGCTATTCAGAGCCTCTTTTCCAGATTACCTGGCACAAAAAGACTTGAAGCAGGGGTAGTGCTACTGATGTTCTCCTTGGTGTTTGTATTTTGTTGTTTTATTACTACATGTTGGAGTGTTGTTCATCACGACACTTGGGGTTTGGGATTTAATTAATGCCTATGACTCACTCTCCCACCCAATTCCATAATCCCCTGGTTACATTAGGGTATTTACATGTTATTTTATATCCATATAAGCAAAGATTATTCACCCTCAAGTTGCACGCACAGAAAACACATAGCCTATCCTAGAGGCACAGGCTTGCATCACGTCTCAGGAGTACGTGGACATAATTGGTGTTTGTTTCCCACGATCCAGGCTACAAAATTAGGATTTTCTTTACCTAGGCTAAGCTGTGTCAACAGCTTGCGAGCTCAAGTACAAAGTAGTGACAGGGTATACTCAGCCACCAACTGAAACAGACCAGGCTCGTACACAGAAACCCACAGCTCCAAGTGCTACTTGAATGACTTTCTGAAGGTGGCAGTGAGAACAGAGAGGTGAAACACGGGAAACACTGCACAGGCAACAGAACAAGCAGTCGTCTCTGTGGAACCAGGAAGGCCTGAACGTGGATCTCCCGGTCTTACTACACCCAAGTTCCTCTAACTCCAAGCGGTGCGCGTGTTTGTGTGTGCATACATGTGTGTCATAAACCAAAGAGTCCAGTTCTGAACAAGAACAAAACAAAAACCCTTATCCCCTGCCAACAAACTCTCCAGCTGAGAACAGCAGATAATAATGCTAAACTAAACAGGTCTACCCTCAGCCGAGATTTCTACCTCAAAGGAAATAACAAGCTTTACTTAGTTTTTTGGTTTGGGCATTGTTTGGTGGGGGTTTTTGGGGGGTTTGGTTTTGTTTTGTTGTTTTGGTTTGGGGG
>WAAD01004803.1:425043-437688 GCA_013389945.1 Fregata magnificens
AGATTTTGAGTTCAGCTGGTTCACGTTCATACCATATACCAGTTCTGAGCAGAGCAGGTCATAAACTCACATTCAATCCTCTGCTTCACAGAGACAGCCTGGGGCAGAGAGAATTACACATGCAGCTCTACGGCTCCAGAGGTCTCAAGGTTTAGGCGTGAGACTCTGCACTCTTCCACCAATGATAACCATTTTAAGCAGCAAGAAATTCTCCACGCAGCTCACATTTGAGCTGGAAAGAATTTGGTCTCCACAAAGTAAATTTGCACATATAAGCAACACAGTTTGCTTATTCTATTGGCTTAAAAGAAGAGGAGCCTCCATTGCTGGCCAGCAACAATCTGTTAGGCAGCTTCATGCTGAGCAAGTTCGCTGGGCACAGAAAGCCCAGCATCTGCGTCAGCTTTGTGCCGGATACAAAATGCAACTGCTGCACAACTGATTGGCGNCAAAGATCTGCATGCAATACTGCAAAAAAGCCCAAGGTGTGCAGGCGAAGCCCTGCTTTTTGAAAACTCCTCTCGGCACCAACTTAAGAAAGTAGCAGCTCTCACAGCCCCAGCTGTAGCACTGCTTAAGCTCCAGTCTTTAAATACTAGCTGACAAACTTTAATAGAGCATCTAGCATATCTAACAGAGCAAAGGACTTCTCCCCACGTAAAACAACAGCTCCAGCTCATGTAGAGCTCGTAGGTCAGATTCTCAGCAAGTGTAAAGCAGGGACATAGTTAGCCCTACACAGATTTACCATAGCTGAGAATCCTAATGTGATTATCCAATATTACCAACATAATTATAGGGCCCTTGCTTAGTGTCATTGCTGCAATATCTAGGCCATGACAAGACAGATTTAGATTTACAGGTTCCACCCTCTTCTGGGCGCTTTTTAAATAGACAGGATGTCATAGTTCATGTTAGTGTGGCAGTTGTGGCCACAAGTACCTAAATTGTGCAAAATAATACAACTAGAAACGTCACTCAACACAGAACAGAAGCACAGTCTTTACCACTTCTAATTTTAGAAGAGCAAGACTGGTTGGCTACGGATTGTTGTGGGGTTTTTGGGTGAACATTTAGTTTATTAGCTATGACACTCACAACTGCAAACAGCCACAAAATATTTATATAGTCACAGGCATTTTCACAGCATTGATGACATGGAACAAGCTTAACCGCCTCTTCCTCACTTCTCTGGTTTTATTTTGATAGGTCTGATTTAAAGCTGTTTAGCTTCATTTCTTGGCATTTTTCAGGACCCTGTCTCATTACAGATCTTTAAGAGCCAGTCCTCTCCCCTAGACGATACCCCTTCAACTCCCAGCCAGTTCCATGGAGAAAGTCAAAAAATGAAGCCTTAAATCACAATATAGCAGAGAAAGGAGGGGAGAGAAAAAAAAAGGGGGGGGGAGGGGGAGGAAATTAATTTCTGCCATGCAACAGCATATTAGAAGCCTAAAACCATCAGCGGGCAAGATTCATCCTGTGCATTAACTCTGCATTCCCTTTTCAAAAGCTCTAGTCCAAGGGCAGCAATAGCTTGTCACACTATCCATCCTCCAAGAACACAGTCAGAACATAGCCTGGACACCTTAATTTAGGGGTATTAAAGTCTCACAGTATTTGTGACAGCAATTTCAAAACAAATAGCAACTCGCTAAAGGCTATGGAACTGTACTGGCCTTCACAGCAGGAAGCACGTTTAGATGTTCACATGGGTAGATTTGCTAGGCACGTGCTCTGCTTTACAGTCTTGTGCATCCACTCGATTCCTCCCTGACAGGCAGACTTGGAAACCCAAAGCCGATGGAGCAGTGTTTTATTGCTATGCAGCAAGATACACTGCCTCCAAGTAGATTACTTGGCAAAGCAGACTCAGTCCCTCTCTGTTGTGACAATTTTAGTCCTTCAACTTCCACTGTAAGACTAAAAAAAAAAAAATAAAAAAATTAACGGGTCATGAATAACTCACAGCTTAACAAAAAAAAAAATCGTTTAGTTATCAGTCAGCCCTCTAAAAAGCATATTTCAGCTGCTATTATTCCAAGCAGCTCCTAATAGCATCTGAGACCTTGTTCATCTCCAGGTGAAAGTAGCAAATGGCATAAACATGCTGTGGAGCACAACTGTTTTTGAGTGAACATGAGTGGAACTGCAAAGCCAGCAAGACGCTGCAGCAACTGCATGCAGCTGAAAAGCTTCACTGGAAAGGCAAGGAAGCGGTGAATCACGTCGAGAGGAGAGGAGAGAAAAAACAAAACTAGCTGAGCAGAGAGCAGGTTGTAGCTGGAGGTGGGGAGGAAG
This sequence comes from Fregata magnificens, assembly GCA_013389945.1. NCBI lineage: Eukaryota > Metazoa > Chordata > Aves > Suliformes > Fregatidae > Fregata > Fregata magnificens. The sequence goes on from WAAD01004803.1 coordinate 427,345, forward strand.
GAGAAAGCAAGACTAAGCTGGCCAGGGCTGGGACTGGTTTTTAACTGGACTTGCTTGCAAGGGCCGGCCAGAGCGGGCTTACTGGAGCCCTTAAGTGCTATGGTAACAGCAAACTCCATTTGGGAAGCAATTATGCAAGGATCCAAAGAGAGCTCATGGCAACAGTCAGGTTAGACATCTAGGAATTTGGATTACTATGGTAGCACCCAGACATCCCTAGTGAGCAAAGCAGCATGACAAACACAAGAGAAACCCTAATACATACATTCTAGGAAAAGCTCAAGCTTACAGCTAACACAATACTATAAGAGCTTCACAACAGCGTATGGAGGTTTGCGTCAAACAAGTTTCTTCTGCTTAAACCCAGGAATCCAGATTTCAACCTTTTCAGGTCTCCCATATGACTACAGGTGTACTCTTGAGCCACAGAAGTGCCATCTCACTAAGTAACAGAAAAACACAACTTCAGGGCTACATAATATTCCTCTAGAAGAGGATATGCTAATCGAACCCTGAAGACAGCGATGAACTTTTCAACTCCTCAGTACATGCCAAGCATGGAGAGAGGTATCTACTATCCCACCAGGCCGCTCTCGGGGAATTCAAACCACTAGGTACAGTCAGGAGCACACGGTATCCATCATTCAGCACAGAGAAAAATAAAATAAATTTTAAAAGAAGAAAAAAAAAAATCAGTCCTACATGAAGCAAGGCTTTGAGTTTTTCCACATATACGCAGATGAGGAAGGAGAGAGATATGAATAGGCATATGCCTGTCTGTTCATTTGTCAGATGTCCAGAAACAGGAAAGGGTTGCGGGGGTCCAGAACTTGCAGTCTTGTGACTGTTACTCACAAGCCCCATACTTATTAGGGATTTAATTCATCAGCTCAAATGAACTTACATAACCGCTTGAGAATCCCAACTTACATATAATATATCAATATATGCATTTCTAGCCTGCTCGGTAGCAGAAAAAGCTCCAAAGGTACAACGTAAGTGCTTCTTATGTTGTTATGTTTAAGACAAAAGCAAAAGGTAGAAAACCACCATCTGTCCCACTCCAAAAATAGCATCATTTTAATTTTAAAAAAATCCAATACATGTTTAATCCTGTCACATGTTCTGTTGAACGCTGTGTGAGCAAGGTTGAGTTTGTATGTTTCCTGTGGTCTCCGAATAACATCAGATTGCTAGAAGATACTGTGTATTAATTATCATGTCATGATCAGCTGTAAGATTACAGCTGCTTGCACCTCGCAATGCGTCTTTCTGAATCTGTCTCCTCAGGCGGCAGCACACGAGCATATTTTGGTACCGAACGCAAATGTTGAGCCTCAGCAGGCACAGGCAAGGGCAGCCAGGCATCTCCCAGGAGTAGGGCCAGTCTTTGTTCTGTGTTTGCAGGGCCCTAGTCCATGATAAAAGTTCCTCAATACTATGGTGACATGAATATTAATGACACTGTGCCTAAAACACCAGACAAGGAGTTACATTTGCATTTAATACAAGGCTTCATCACTGCTTTCCTACATAGCCCTTATCAAATTGCTACATTTTCATGGGCTTCAGTTTCTCATTTGTAAAATAATTTGATAAGCCTTTCCTCCACCATCTGTTTGTCTACTTTGCAGAGAGGGGAAGGGGAACAACCATGCACAGAACCACAAGTTGTATGACACCTGGTACACAGGAGTCTTCATGTTCGCTGACGAGCAGAGACAGTGCAACAGTTCAAACTACAACTGGTAATCGGGTATAGAAACACAAGGGTAAACTCATATTCATGTACCTGTAAGCACATCTTCTAACTCAAAAGCAACAGGTAAAGGCCAAAAGAAAGGCTCTGACTTCCAGCAGAATTTTTCTTGCCAGAAATATGCACTCAAGGCACCCCAGGACCGAGTCTGACCCAAGTCTGTGCTTACCCCTTCCCTTTCTCTCTGCCATACAGTCCCTCCTTCATCCTCTGTCACTCCACAATCCACACATCGGTGCTCTGCGATGCATTTTTTTATTTCCTTTCAAACGTAATCAATAAAAAAGGAATTTAACAACCAGCAGAATCTTACCAGTTGACAACTGGGGCCAGCTTCTTGTGTCATCTTACATTCACTGACATATAAAAAGGGCTGTAATGAATATGCAGCCACCAAAGAGCTTAAGTCAGAACACACTCAACTTTGCAAGCAGCGCTTGCTGAAATTCCCAGGGAATATTCAGTGCACATCAGCTAGCGTCCGCATCGCCTGCTCCCCAACACGGTTACGAGCACCTTGCTGATGCCACCTGCACTGCAAGGGGGAACTGAGGCACAGAGACGTCGGATGAGTTTAGCAGGTACCTCTCAAGTGTGTAAGTTGCCTAATGGGACATTCGCAGAACTCTAGTCAAAGCAACAGGGATCCTACGAAGATAAAACCTTTCCATCCCAGCCACTGAGCCATCCTTGCTTATCTCCTGCCCTCACCCCAGCTCTCTCCCCAAAGAGACATGGCACTGCCTCTTCCATCCAGCCAACATCTTCTGCCTATTTGTGCTGAATCCCAGAAGGCTGGTTATTCCTTGTTATTCATCTGCTCTCTGCACACCACACATATGCCTGCCTAACGAGAGGCGATACAATATCCGACCGAAAAAGAAAGGCAGGTGCATCAGCGCACAAGTACATGCATGCACATACGTGCTTTCACAGATCCTTCTCCTAACTTAAAAGGGAATTTTCTTGAAGAATTTCACCGTATCTTTCATGCCACCAATCATTTGCATATCCTCAGGTATTAGATACTTCTTGCCAAGGGTCATGAAGACAGTTATTAGACCACAGCCCAAGGGTCAACAGCAGCCACAAATATCTTCATGCGAACACGCTGCAGTCATAAGGCAGGGATTTCCTATCGATCTGGCTCACTCCTCCGAAGCAGCAGCTAAACGCTGGAGAGAAGGTCTTTATTTCTGAAGCACTTCACAAGTCAGAAGCAATTAATCCTTCAGAGGCTCATGACAGGTAACTAAAGTATCACTGACTTAGCAGTTAGGTCGCGCACAGAAGGCACATAAAGCAATAGCTCTGCACTTCTGTGCCCCTCTCACATCGGCACTGATTATTTGTGTTCATTTTAACTATTTTAAAACACTTTGAAAGTCTGAGTTTTACATCACTTTCACTCCTGCGACATCTCAACAGCTTCCATGCACGATCCAGGATAGCAGTAAAGTTACAAAAACATGTATACCACATCAAACCAAGGGTTCATCTTGCTTGCTATGGTGCTTTGAACAGAAACAGATGTTCAGGGAAAGCGCGCACAAACCAGGCCACATCACGCTTCTCACGGAGCATTCTGCACTTCTTTAAGAGATGCGCTCCGAGTTTGTTTTCCTGCTGTCATTAGAGTTGTGCAGCAAAAGCACATGTCAACCTTGCAAGCATCATTTAGCTTACAGAAGTAAAGGAGATACAAGCTAAGATTTCATCTGAATAACAGCTGTGCATTTAGATAGCTTCACAAGACCATGTATTCTACTCTCACACCCTGCAGAACAGCATGCCAGATTGCTTTTTTAAGTTCACATAGGCACATTTTGGGGTCACCTCCCTATTACAGCACTATGAACACCAAATAGGAAGTAAAACCAGCATGTTCCTAACAGTGAATGAATGAAGATCAGATCTACCTGTCTCATCACAGCACCAGCTAGCTTCCAGCTCAACTGTGGGGTGGATGTACATGCACGCAAAGTCTCTGCTTGGGGTACTCAGCTGCTGATGGCTATTTTTAATCTATGAGATCACCCATGACCGGTACGTAATTTGTTTCTGCAAAATCATGAAGCAAACCAGATGCTATGAGCATCTTGTTCCAAAAAAGTCTTTAATCCAATCCTGTGACACATGGCCCGGGGTCCTGATGTCAGCATGGGTTCTGCCACAGAGCAAGCGTAAATTTATGCCTAAATCACACGTGTGCCAAGAGCATGCCCATTTAAAACACACAGAGGCAGCGCTGGAGAGAAAACACAGACTGCAATTAAAGTACTCAATCTGGAAGGCCAGAGATCAATTCCTGACTTGGCCACACATACTCTGAATTGCTTCACCTTCCTATCTCAGTATATTATTTCCCAGCAGCCCTGAAAGGAACGGAAGGACATTTTCATAGACTGTGCCAGGGCTCAGATACTCTGGCAACAGGGTAGCGAGAGCTCCTCACATTAGAGGAGTGGCAGCAGCTCTCCTCTGCTTTCGTTCTACTGCATCATAGTGTAGGCAGCTAACAATAACCTTCATTTCATTTAGCAGCAATTCCTGGACCTCCCACCAAAGGAGAAAAGGAAAGTTTCCGTAATGATAAAAAGCCACAAATGAGAGAGAATTACCTTGCAACTGTGTTTCACTTAAGCCTTTCCAAATCTTTTCCTTGTGCTTGTAAATCAGTCAGTATTGTTCCTACATTCAAAAAAGTACAGCAGCCAGTATCTGATTTAAGGAGGTATGTTTCCAAAACGATACCACCACAAGGACATCCTGTGCTTCCCCTCATCGAAGAAGGAAGGCATCCTTTCCTGGGAAATTTATTTATTCAGTTACCTCTTGTTATCAAAAGAGAACTCCTCCATAAACCGAGTTCGATTACGGCATGTTTCTCCTCAGAGACTTCCTGTCTCCTTCCACATGTGAAACACGAGTAAACACTTACTTAGTACAAATGAAGGCAAATTGGTTGTGACTTTTCAGAAGAGCAGCAGCAAGTCCTGCAGCTGGCAAGCTGCTGTTCCAACAGGCACAGCCTCAGTCTGTCCAAATCACTATTTTCACTGAAAAAAAGTCACCTTCAAAGGAGGCGGCTACCAGTCTCGATGCAAGTGTGCAGCACCTAGTCAGTTCTGACCCCTTATTAGCCATGATTAATGTAGGTGGGTGAGCTTGGAAGGCAGCAAGTGCTAAACCCAAAGTGGATTCCAGTTTGTCTTCAGCACATTTATAACTTGCCACCTGATCTCTTCAACTGCTGACAAGCTCCTGTACAAAGAGGAGAATCCCACAACACAACAGAAACATTATGGCAGTACATGTTCTCCGTAGATCCAAAATGGCATTGCCGGTGTCGCAACCAGAGGTTAGTAACCTGTTCACATATAACTACTAGAACGCTTCTGCAACACCCAAGCTGGATAGTTAAACTCTGTATTTTCCCCAGCCAGAATCCCAAAACTAAGCTTTCTTATACTAAGTAATTGACAACTTCATAAGGCTGTTGCAGGACTGTTTGAATTAGAAACTATTTTGTTTTAACATGGAAGGCTCTTTCCTGGGAAGACAACTGCAGAAAACTCGTCCTCCCATGACCGCACTGGGCTAACACTGCCATTAAATATGCTCTTAGCTAATACAGCTGTTACGTAAGAAACTAGCCACCCCCGTGTACCATCCCAGAGCCATTCTCCGACATATTGCATAAAACTTACAAGTGAGGCTAGATAATGAGAGTCTCTGAGCTATACAACTTCTTACGCAGTTAAATCCACTAACACCTTCCTTTCCTTCCTGATTACATCTAGGGACACGGCGCGCACTCTGCCCCAGCAAAATCTGTGCTGCTAAAAGCAGCAAAGCACTTGGGATACCTCAACATTTACCCAATAACTCACCTGGGATTCTTCACCAGTTTGCCTGGCTTGTACACTCAAAAAAACACACTGCTAAAACACAGAGGAGCCAATATCCTACCTAGCAGTGCAGAGCGCAGCGTACATGCCCTGCCTCACAAGGTACACTGGAAAAGCAAGGCGGGGGGGGAATAAAAATCACATGTCCCATTCCAAGAGGAGAAATAGTTTAATTCCTAATCCAAATGTCACTGGTCAGCTGATTAGCAGCTGGCACTTGGCAGAAGCTAGAAGGCAAGAACTGACAAAATACACTTCAAAGTGATGTCTCGAACCCAACCACACTGGAATTGGGTTGAGGATCACGTAAATCTGCAAAATTTACCTCAGATGGGGTTTGTTTTAAAGTAAAGTTATTTCAGAAGAAGTTCATGTGTAATTTTAAAGGATGATGGTGACTTCAGGTTATGGTGCTGCACACTCCAGGGAAAGGGAGCACTGGAGGAAAGCCAGGCAGAGGTCAGCAGAAGTCCTCTGCAATTAGCCCAGCCACACATTTAGGCAGCTCAGGAGGCTGTACCTTCACAGCCTTACCAAGCTCGTCATACACACGTTGGCCTGTAGGTCCGCTAAAGAAAACCATGATGAAACCTTCTCACAACATCTGTTTTCGCAAAACAGAGTAAAAAAATATAGCTGGGAAATTTAAGCTGATGTTGCCTTGGTTTATAATCTCTACCATTCAATGCTTTGAAATATACATTATCTATGAGCACACACAGAGGCATCTATTTGAAAAAATTTCAGTGAAATATCTGACAATCATTAAACCTAAACCCTTAACTTACACATTTTAAGGGGAAGACTACAAGTAGCACCTTCAGAAAAATACTACTAATTGAAAAAGTAACTTTTCACAGACCTGAAGAAACAGAGCCTGCATCTTTTGCTAGAAGCAGACCAAGACAAACAAAATCCTAGCTCAAACACGCACCCCATCAACACTTACGTAACTTGGATCAGTTCAGCACTCTCTTACAATCTTGCAGGTACAGAGTAACACAAAATATAGCCCCCTGAAAACTGGACACTGGGGCAATTCCCACCTTGTTTGCTTTAGCTCAGAGGAGCACGTGTGGCTTGTGGTACTCTGCCACACATGCGCATCCCACAAACTCCTTAGCAAATTTCTGACTTCTGGCAACATCCTTCTAAATGTTTCTGCTGCTCTGGTCCTCATCACAGGGACACTGTCCTCCTCATAGCTCCAGTGTGGCTTTTTGGGGTGGGTTGTTGGGGTTTTTTTCCTCCTACACACAGGCAGAAACAAAAAGCAGCATCCAATTTGTTCACACAGTTTTGGTTTCTTTTCATAAACAAAACAGTAAGATAGTAGCCTGACTCCCACACACTGAAATGCCTCCTGGGCATTCACCTCAGCTCCGTGAAACACCAGGCACCTTAAAGTCAGTAACAACCCCCCTCAGCCCACACTGGAGCACTACACTGATGCCGCCGACTTTAACCCTGGCCTTGCAGAACTCCAAGGCCAGCAGTGCTGACCTCCCACAGCAGTTAATCCTCATCCAAACATCGAGGGGAATTTTTCAAGAGATTATTTGTGCTATTACATGGATTAGAGCAAGATGACTACAAAGACTCAACTAAGGATCACCTATTGCAATATACTGTTTATTAAAAAAAAAAAAAATACAGATTCATCGGTATTATAACACCATGGACAAACAACCATGAAAGTTCCTTCTATATTATTCCCACCGACTTCCTTCCAAAAGGAAGGACTGTTCCTCCCCGCCCAGGAAAGCGAGTATCCAGACACAACTGTTTTTAAGGGGGCAGGGGGTGTACCTAACCGCAGCGGATATTTTGGGGGATCTACGCAAGAGACTGCGAGCACATGGAGACATCTGCCATCTGGCACACATCACAATGCCTGCATTAAGGACTCCCATCCCGGGCCAGGGAGCAGTCATCTTCAGCAGGGTTGCTCAGCAGAATTGAGGGTGACCAGTCACAGCTTTGACAGATAGAGGTAAATCCCAACACTTTAATTCCAAAAGTTCTGGTTCAACCAGTTCCTCAGGCTTGCAACTCAAGTCTCCCCCACACCATCCATCAGCATTTCAGAGAGTCTTTCTTTTAAGCCACTTTTACATCTCATTTATTTTCTGGGCTTCACATGCTGCACCAAAACACAGGCCTCTCCTCTCATCCCCGTTGCTTTAGAAGGGAGAGATGTTTCTTTCCCAGACAGGATACTCCTCCTCCTCCTCCTACAAAGCACTTCCCAGGGGACTCCTCCTTTTAACAGAAATAGCCAAGACTTCACAAGTTGCCTTTTCAACACTGCTGAACCACCAAAATTCACTGCAGATACAAAAAAGTTTTCTAGCCGAGGATTCAGACATCAGTAGTGCAGGGACCAGGCTGCCGAGAGCTCCCCAGGTCTCCAGCTGAGTCAGTGAAAAAATGCTGTTTACCAGCACTTGGGGAGCACACGCAGCTACACCAAAAGCCCAGAAGTATACAAAGCTGCAGCACTTCTGACCCACATTGACTTCCCAGATGGCCTACCTTTCCTATAAGGGAAATAGCATTTTCACCCCTCTGTTCCCCATCAAAAGGCAACAACGTGCAAACCTACAAGCCACCTTGCTCGTGTCCCCTCGGAGACCTCACTCACCACGCAGAGGGATTTCAGATTGCCCACACCAGGAGTCTAACTGTGAGGAAAATACCTGCGTAGCATGTTTGACCAAAAAAACTTCCTTTGCCCTATAGCATGGTCAGGAGCAGAACATAGCACCTATTCTACAGGCCTGCTGCACCTCGCTTGGCCTGTGTGTGCAGATCTAAGAGTTGTAGCCAACCCTAGGCCATGCTCCATCCCAGAGGCCAGCCAAGAAACCAGGAGTCACAGGGAAAAGCCCTCACAAGCGGCAGTTCCTCCAGGACAGCGAGGTACAGAGGGGAGGCACTTCTCCCGCGCAATCTGTGCTACCACCTCGCACCTTTGGTGGCTGTAGCTTAGGCCTGCCAAGCAGGAGAGAGCCCAGTGACACACAGGCTTGCTTCCTGGTGCTGTCAGCACCGGGGCAGAACCTGCCAACAGATTATTCATCAGCAAAAAAAGCCTCTGTTTTCCCGTGTTAGCAGGATGAGGCCAGCTTGCATTAAAAAAAAGACTGTGACAGCTTCTCAGGTTTAGCTCATATAGTTCCTAAGCTCCTAGGTCCAAAAGGGCCTTGGAAATATCAGCCAAGGCAAACCTATATTGCAAATTTCAAGTCGGGGGCGGGGGGCAGGGGGGGAATCACTAGAGTTACTAGTTGAAGGACTGTTTTCGGTGCTCCTCTCAGCTCAGCATGCAGCAGAACATATCAGAAACCATGTCTGAAAGATGGTCACAGATCTATTTTCTTGTACACTGTTGTCTTTTTACAAACCTGAGCGTACACAGAGTCCCTTTTCCATTTTAGGGTTCTTTCTGTAAAAGCCAACACAGGTCCTCCCACTCAGCTCTCACACAGCAGCTACCCGCTCCTTCGCAATTCCAAGATGAAAACAAAACACTGTTTTGACTGAAACTGCAAAGGATGCTGCGCAGGAGTTGGACCAGGAGCAGGTCTTCAGGAGGCCAACATCTCTCTGAAGGTCGAGGCTAAGGTTACCAGCCGCAGCCATTCATAAGGTTCCTCGTAGCCCAAACAAATAACATGTAAAATGATAGTTAAAGCAGCAGTGCTGGTTACAATTAAAAAAATACCACCAGCAGCTTGCTGCACTGCAAGGACTGTACATGTAAAGAGTTTTATAACCCATACTGTTCATTTTTAGTTCTTTAATTGGTTTATTTGGAAAAAAAATGCAGTTGGGACTACTGCTTTCCCTGCAGAAACCCCCCACAAACAGAAATCCCTCATCCCAGACCACAGCTAGCTCTACGCAGCCTACCTGTGTGCACGACACATCTACAAGGAATTCACTCCAGTGTTCTATCCCTCTCTGCTTAATGTAGGAAAGGAGGCAACTGGCTGAAGAAAGTTAGAGTGAAGACCACCACTTTCTTTATTTACAGCACCCTGTTCTGCACCAAAACATTTGACAATTTTGGGTTTGGTTTCCTTTTTTTTTTTTTAAACTCCCAGTTTAGGGAAGGTGGGAGACAATTAACTTCTGAAATCCCCTCAATTTCTAAAGCATTTAAAAAAAAAAAAAACCAAACCAAAAAAAACCCCAACCAAATCCAGCAAACCCACACTGGGTTTACACATGGGAAGACCAGAAATGTCAGCTTGCAGATGCCACTGGATAGCAAGTCTGTCAAGGACAATGAAATATTAGGGGAGCTAGGGACAGAGGGGGAGGCGGTGTGCACGGGAAAGGCCAAAGCCTCCCTTTCCAGCTTTGTGAGGGAAAGGGGGAGGGAAAAGAAGCAAAGGCAGAGCGCCCTGCAAAAGGCACTGGGGTCTTACCTTCCGCCAGCACCTCGTCCACCGTCACCTGGTACCGGCCGATGCTGAACACCCGGCCGATGTACCCGCTGCCCGGGCCGCCGCTGCCGCCGCCGCCGCCGCTGGTGCCCGATCCAGGGCCAGAGCCACCCTGCTCCCGACGCGAGTCGAAAAACTTCTTCATTTCTCAGGAGGCAGCAGCTGCCTGGCTACGGGGGCGATGCCAATTGTTAAGGTGCCAAACCCCCTCCGCGTTCCG
>WAAD01004803.1:438297-459460 GCA_013389945.1 Fregata magnificens
CGGGGCCGTGAGGGGGCTGAGGGGAGAGACCCGGGTGCGGGGGCTTCCCCTCAGCCCGGCCGGCGGGGATGGGGCCCGCGGCGGGTCGAGGGAGAGGGGAAGGTGCCCGGGGGCCATTTCTCCTCCTCGCTGGGAAGGATGGGCGCAGAAATCCTGTCAGCGAGGAGCCGCAGCCCGCGCTGGCACCTCGCGACGGCTATTTACATTTATTTTCGAAATAGTGCGCTTAAACTTGACATTTTCCTGTCATAATAATAAAAGTCCCCTGCTGTGACACCGTGGGCTTGACCTGAAGTACGAGGCTTGTCTTCACACGGGCCCTGTGAGCGCCTGGTTCGAGAGCCTCAAACTAAACTAGACATATCCCCAGCCCTCAAAACTCGTTGAGTGCTTTAAACCTAGCAGTTGGTTTTGCAAAGCCTGCACCTTAGATTTAGTATTAAATTACATCTTTCTCCTCCTCCCCACCCCAGTACCTCACGCAGCTTGCAGCGAGATGCTCATAAGCAGCGACACGGCTCATCCGAAGAGCCCAAAGCCCTCGGGTCAGGCTTCAGAGAGTTTAGTTTAGCTTGAATCTTGTGAAATTTCCTTTATATGCACTTTGGGTTCTTTTCAGCCTTTTTTCTCAGAAATCGGGAGATTTTTCCAGCCTATGGCGTCCGCAGCAGCTGGCTCCTCTCCTTTCCACATGCGTTAACAGGGAAGACCAGAGCTAGGATTTCAAACAGCAGAGAGGAATAGTAAAATGGCAAAAATTGGTTTTCCCAGCCTGCCACCCAGAATACAAAACCCCGAGGAGCACGTGGCTGCCAGAGGAATGCCTCCATGACAGCACCGCTCTCCTTCCTCCCCTCTGACTGGGGCAGAAGAGGAAACCAGAGCACACTCGCGTTTTCCCCATGACTATTATTTCCTGTATTATGGTAATAACTGCAGCCATCCTGCTGACAAGCTCCTGTCCCAGGCGGATAGGCTAGGCAGGCCCTGGTTACTGTGGGATGGCAAAAATGTTTACCCTTTGCACAGCCCTTTTTCTTTTTTCCTGCGTCGCTACCTTGCTTGAATGGGCTGGCTTTTGGGCTCGGGCTTCCAGCAATGCCAACAAGACTGGATCGGCATGTTGCAAACAGACCTAATTGTTTTTCCCCCAATGTTTGGAGACTTTTAAGATGCATATGGCTCTCAGAACAGGCAGGTAAAATTGCTGGTGATAATATTTAGCATGTTGGATACACTGATCTAAAAGCGCATCACTGTACAGTTGCTTTTCTGCTGAGCCACTGTGCCTCTTCATCATGGTTAATGCTACAACTCTTCCATCATCCTTGTTCTCAGCAGTTCTTGTAAGTAAGGGTCTACCAGCCCACCCTGCAGACCTCAAAGTCCTCCTTGACCACCATCATTCACCCACAGTTCGTAGGGTGCTGCAGAGTGGCTCCTGTCTGCACCTCATTTCCAAGTGTCATGTACAAGGCATCCTAAGTCCACACAGCTGGAACTGCCATCATTTCAAGCCAGTCAGCTAACACAAGTGAGAAAGCAGTCCTTTTTCATTTAACAGGCTTGAATCTTCATTAAACCTTGCTCAGCTGTGGGTTGGGGCTATATGATGAGTTGCCAGTGATCAATACAGAAGGTTCACTTGCCCTTCAGATTAAATATGAATTCGGTAAAGTCTCAGTTGCTTCCATCCATTTTTTAAAATTATTCTAACGTGTGAAACATCCCCAGGCATCTATGAACACTGAGGTAAAACACTCAGTGCAAAAAGAGAGCCCAATAATCAGTGATTTCTGGGGACTCTGCAGAACTGAACAATTTCCAAGGAAATTGGGCATCTCAGTACAGTACAGGGAAATGACTCATTTCCAACTAAAGAAGATAAAGCCTACTGCCGTGCAGACAGCTTGCAGATGCACTGCTGAACATCCTAACTAGGCACTGAGAAGTACTTTTTTAAACGTACCTGGGAGTACAGGTACCGTACTATAATGCAGAGCTATACTATAATGCTGTACTATAAAGCAGCTGTACTATAATGCTGTACTATAAAGCTGAGCTATAATGCAGATGAGTGTCAGACCCACATACAACTATGGGGCCCTGATGTTCTGGCCACAGGCATGCAAACTCTGTCAGTGACGATTTTGGGGAGCAAAAGCACAGCAGAAGCCGATCCTCGGTTGCAGATGCTGATGATATTCTTTATTCCAGACGGCACGAGGCTCGGCTGCACTGCTGCAATCCCAGTGACCTTCATAGGGATCAGAGAGAACTGAGCCTGAAAGCTTTAAGTGAAAAAGCTCATCAGCGATTGCCAGCAGAGACATGGTCTAGTACTTCCCCTGTGTTAGCCTGGAGCAACTCCAGGGTGCTCATAGATTTGTCCCACTGCAGAGAGAAACCTCAGTCTAATACTGTCAATCCTAAACACCAAATTTTAGCTGCTAAAATCCTGTGACGCTAGGTTTAAAATATTTGAGTCCTGATGATGTGGTCAGCGGAGTTGTTCGCCTGCATATTGTCTCCTGGTTTCTCTATACTGCTAAGAAAATGCATTCAAATCCCCAGGAAGAAGCACATTAATACAGCTGCATCCCTCTTGATCAAACTTTCCAGACAGCTCAGCATTTTCTAAATAAAAACATACGTTTGGAAAAGTTTCGTGCGATTAACCTACAAGCGAGGGCACACTGACCTCTTCTGGGCATTTCGAGAAGTGGCAACAAGGTAGAAAAGCGCCTGCACAGGTTTCTGTGCTTGGTTATACATAACTATCCAGGGGCAACAAAGTAATGGTCATATTTTCCTCTACTCAGTGCATAATAATTAAGCCTTCTCATCCAGTTAATTTTCTCTTGATAGGTATGCTCCCTTCACCATACACATTTACTGCAAAAATTTCTGTCAAGATTCTTACCAACTAAAGAGTGTTAGTGCCACTATTCTATCCATCTCTCTTTCTGCCCGTGTTTTCTAGAATCCAAGGATTTCTTTTAAGTGCGTAGCAGTGGCCCACAAACACTACTAGTATGACCAGAAAAGCCATCACTTTTCTTTACCACCCCCAGGAAAAAGTTAACTCTCAAGCATACTACCACGTAGCTAGTAACCTGGCTAGGTTCAGAGCTCTGCAGAAGAGCAAAAAGAAGACTCCAAAACTCATATTTATATTTTACCTGTTTAAAAACAAAAAGTTCCTTCCTCTTACATGCTTCTGTTTGCCCTTGTAAGATATACTCACTGCCTGCAGCAATAGCTACCCTTCCTGCAGCTAGAAGCCAAGATCTTCCATCAATAATAACAGCACTCATGGCCTATATATACGTAGCGGGCACGCACGGAAATAATTGAGCTGACTGAGATCTGTAGGCTCATGCATGTTTGATGCAATACTATGCGTACCCTGGATGGATACTGCATACGTCAATAGGATTGACCACCAAGTCAAAAAGAGCCGTGTTTCTCAAGGAGCATGACTTTGCACTACAAATACACGCTATTGTTTAAAGCGGGTATCATTACATTAAGAGAAATTTGCAGATTGGGTTCTCACTGACAAGGGATTTATCAGCTGTGTTTCAAGTGTCTGGGTCCTGAGTGTACCCTCAGGCTTTCATTGCCCCAAGCAGTCCCACCTGGGCCCCTACCCAGCGCCCTTTGCTCATCGACCATGACCTCCATTTAAGCGCAGGCCAAGGAGACTTGTTCTTTCTCTGAGGCAGTTGTAGGGTGGTCCTGGCTGTGGTTCTGCCTTTTGACTTTGCTGGGTGAGCTCTGGGCTTGTGTTGTAAGTAATGCTGTTTCTTGGTGTCTCTAACTTGGTTTTCTAGGCAGGCTGCAGACTTTCTTCCTTGCTTTGCCTCGTGATCGCTAGGCGGTTGGTGAAGCTGGTTACTGCCTCTGACTGTCTTTAGGCATGGCAAGACTGGGTCCTGTTTGCATGCTTACCCGCGGTGCTGTTGGCATCCTTTGCTCCTAGCTTGTTTTCTCTTGTGGAGCAGTCCTGCTCTTGTTGCTTTTTAGCACTAGATACATCATGGTAAGATGCTTAATGTGGTTTCCCCACTCCAAGTAGTGGATCAGCCAGTGAGTTTCTTTCGTATTTCCATGAAGGAATGAATATATGTGTCCCTTAGGAGTCCCCCTTAACTGGGCAGTCATAGCTCTGTTTCCATCCCCTCGAGCTGGGTTATAGCCAAATTACAGAGCAGCTAAGTAAGGTAAAGCGACATAGAGGCAGATATTAATTAAGAAGGAAAAAAAAAAAGAAAGCTACTCATTTCCTCTTCAGAACTAGATGTATGCTAATTGAAGTAAACATTCATTAAGCCCATTAAATGAAATTTAGGTTTGATAATGCATTTAAGGCTGCTGGAAGCAATGGTGTAGCAGTTCATAGCCTGCAGCTTTGGGGAAGGAGGGTGTAGGTTGTACCACAAATAATATATAGCTTCCACAGGGGCATTAGGCGTTTCCCTGACTGAATGTCTCTCCGTGGAGCTGGCAAATGCCCTGAGGCTTAAATTATATCAAGTTGTCTTGATTGGGGGGGGTTGAGACAAAGTTACTATATTTGTACAAACTGCAATGTGAATGCAATGGTCTAGCCCATCTCTTAATGCAAATAGGCTATACCACGACAAGCAGTGTAATTCTGATTGCACTGCATCCACACTAGCGATGCCTTCCCAGCAAGTAAAGGGAATGGCTTATCAAGGCCAGGCAACGCTAGATCATGTGAAGACTCCTGTGCGTCTTCTGCCACAGCCTGTGCCTTAAGCCCTGCTGGGGATGTTAAAGCTGGCCTGTTCTCCCCAGTTCAGTTTGAACAGTGGAAGATGAGACAACACAAGCAACTAGGATCAAGAGCAACAACTTGTATGACTGTAAGGGGCTCCTTTGAAGGGAAAAGTGGCAGCCCACAAGTGCCTAACCATCTTCACAACCCCACTATAGAGGTGCTTGCTGACTCCAGTCCCCCCTTGGATGGCATTCATGAACACAGGCAGCTGACAAAGCTGTCAAATTGCTGTTTATAGCTTTAGTTAATAAAAGAAAACGGTAGACTGGGCTCACGGCCAAGTGCAGCCTTAAGTTTCTCTGTAAGAGAAAGGCAGAGTGTGTGGGTATTTCTGAGACAGTGTCAACACAGCATATGCTGTGGGACAGCAGCGTGGAAAGCACTGAGTCTGGTAGCACCCGAAACACTGTTATAGTTGTCACTTATAAATTGTCATAGCATCCAGCATCTCCTCTTGTGTGCCTGCCTGCAGAACATGCAAGCATCCCTGTCTTAAAAATCTTATAATTGAAGCACGCTTGAAATGGGGAGTTTTGACTCCTGGCTTTTTCATACAGCTGCTCATTGCTGTCTCCCCTTATAGCTTAGTTTCTAAGGCATGTAGACCACCACGTCTAAGTGGTCTCTTGTTTTAAATGCATGTTAGGTTTAGAGGGATTTTCTCAAATCAGTTCTGCTCCCCTGTTCCTTCTTGGCCGTATGTGACATGTGCGTTTATGTCATCAACCCGGGTCTATCCAGAGACCCCTTGACTTGCATAGCAGTACTGGTATGCTATGCTTGGGGCTTTGTAAAGTCCTGTCTGAATTGCTAAAAGGTGGAGTGCTGCACATTCCCCTGGTAATACTGACTGTGTAAAACCAGCCTTTCTAATGGCTATGGCGAGTAATGAAGAGCTAAGAACACTTTCATTTCTTAGGTGAATTGGAATACTTCAGTATTCCCACCTCAAATAAACACTGCTTACCTATTTCTGGGAGTGTGTTTGTCACCTTCCTTCCTCTCCTTGTGTTAAAAGGGCTTTGCTCAAATAATAGAACAAAAGCTTCAGGCTCTCCCTAGGGTCTTCCCCAAAACACCACTGTTTCTATACCAAGGCTACCTCTGCTTTGTGGAAATGGACATTTCATCTCATACAGTGCTGAACTGGAGGTAAGGAGACATTCTTGCTGTAAGCGTCAAAAGTACCCCTACATCTCTGCAGCAAGTCCTAATACCTGCAGTTAACTTTGTGATCAATCTGATATTAATACACAGAATGTGAGAATTCTTTCCCCTCTTACAAGCTCATGAAAATCAGTGCTTTAGAAAAGCAAGCACTGATTTTCAGCCTCCACCCTAACCTCGGCTACGCGCTGCTATGGAGACAGTCTAACTGAGCTACAGCATTGCAACACAGCTCTGCCAGCACTTGTGCAACAGCTGAACAACCCCATTTTCAGGGGCTGCTGATTGCAAACTGCTGGTGCTGAGGTATAAAAATGAGCATTCCCTTATGAACTTCCTGAAAACACCCACATAATCCCCAAAGACCGAAATTCTGGCCCCCACTTAAATCTGTGGGAGACTGGCTAATGACTTTGTTAGTGCCAGGATTTGGACCTCAGTGAATGAGGTGAGGCTGTTTCTCTAAAGCTAAAGGCCGGTACCTGCTAATCAAATGACACACTGAAAATCTCTCCTTCCAGCACCAGGCTCCTCTACTCTTTGAGCTGCAAATTTAAAAGGCCAGGTCCTTATGGCAAAAACACAAATGCTGCCATTTTCCAAGAGGTTCAGCTCTGTTCTCATTGTGGGACTTAGAATAAATACCTCCTGCTTAACAGGCTGGCTGCTTGAGCTCAGTTTATTTACTTAATGCACACTGCCCTGTCTTTCTGTGACCTTTAATTTTTATTATGTCTTTTGTAGAGATGGGAGAACAGCAGGATGGAGTGGGTATACAGAGCAGGTATGCAACTGAGTAAAGCCTGGGTATTTGGAGAGCGTTATAACAGGGGGGTTTAAAACAATCGACGGGACAAACAGGAAATATCAGTGACAAGAAAAGCAATGTACTTTGTCACTTACTACACTGATAGGAACTGTGGGTCTTGCCCATTACTGTCCCTCTTTTGATGTGAGGACAGCAAAGCTACGCTAGACAATGCTTCGGGCTGGAGATATTTAAGGATAGCCATAGTCTTTCCATCCTTTAAGAGATGAAGACAACATGCTGAAAGCCGAGCAGACCCTAGACAAAGGGCTCCTTAAGAGACAAAGCTTTGTCTCCTGAACCTTTTATAGCAAATTTCTCCTACGGCAACAACCCCTCACCTTCCTGAAGGGAGCAGCTCCTGTAGCAAGGTACAACAGGGTTCAGACAAACATTGCCCTAAATCCCCTGTCCTTCCACCCACCTTCCAGAGAAGCTCAGCTAACTCTCAGCATGGTCAGAAGTTTTTGTACTTTGTATTTTTTTTTTCTTTCTGGTCCAAATAATCGCGATTGTCTGAATTGGATAGCTACGGAGCCAGCATCTATAAACAGCGAAGATTATAGGGAACTCGGCTGTGTGTTGGGTCAGGATCTGGCTTCCGAATGGACTATACTTACATGACTAATTCTGGATGGCCAAAAACATCCACACAAACACTTTGCATCTTTAACTATTCCTCCCCACTTGGAGCCTCTCCCAGGGGGAAAGAGAAGGTTAAATTATGCAAATCATGAATGGCAGGATTGGTGCAATATTTAAAGGCTAAATAACTTCCAAAGATGATGAATAACTTATGGTCTAGAATAATTACTGTTGCATATACCATTGACTTCAGTGTCAGAGCCATCCAGTCCTCAGGGTTGAAGAGGCTGGAAAGCAAACAGAATGAAGCTTTTGAAAACACACAGGCTAAAAAAAATCAGAGGCAACATGAGATGGAGAAACATAGCAGTTCTTCTGCTGGTGGATTAAAATGAGTGGGTATGGCCCCAGAGCAGGAGACAGCTGACGTGAGAGGAAGGGATGAGAATGGAAACTTTAACAGATGTAGGAAAGAGAAGAGTTTCTCCTTAGTGACTGTTGACCATATGTACTAGTCCACACTGAATCCTGGTTGGGGCAACGTGCCAGATTTTGCAAGGAAAGAGACTCTGCAATGGAAAAGGAGAGTGCTTGTGGCTTGAACCCTGTTTTTCTGTTACCCTCTGTTCAATGTCCCCCCGCATCAGCAGGGAGTGAGTAGATGCTGGCTAGCTGGCCTCTGTGGGGTTGGTTTCGGGAGACTGAGCTGCAGTGGGAGCTATAATAAGCCAGCTGCGCAGACATGCTCACTGAAGCACAGCCTGCATTCATCTGAGCTGCTAAATTTAGGTCTCTTCCAGCAAAAGAGCATGTGCAAAGAGGCACAGGGAGGAGATACAACTGTCGTACGAGCTGGAAAAAAGAGCCTGAGAGGGCTGATTTACCCATTATAATAACCGTACTTTTGGCATCAGAGGAGACCAAAGTCCCTGAGGGTAAACACAGTGAAGACAAGATATGTATTATTGCAAGGTTGATTTCCCTCTGTCAGCCTTGTGATCTTGTCCAAAGCTGACCCTGGCAGTGTCACATTGGGGTAAAACTCAAGTCCCTTTGTCTCAAGTGTTTTGGCTTGAGGGTGGTGCCGCTTGTTGGGGCAAAAATAATAATCTTTATGAAAATAATCATTCTTACAGAAATCATGGCTGTTTGTGATGCAAAGTTCCTAGGCAACGGGCAATGATGCTGAAGACCTGGAGGGGTGCTGTGGGAGCAAAGGTGACAATACAGGTAAGAAATGCTCACAAAGATGGGGGGAGGAACAGGACTTCTCGCTCAAGGCTGTTGCAGCCTGTGTGCTCCACGCCGTCGTCCCCCTCGCTCCCCCCTTGGGTATGCCCTTTTACATGACAGCATAAAGCGAGACATCAGACGCTGGCTGTGTGCTTGGGCTGCAGTCAGAGAGACCCTCTGTTCCCAGAGATTTTTGCAGGCAATGCTGGGGAGCACGGAAGCCATCTGAGCCTGCCAGGCCACCTTTATTTGCAGGGGCCTCTGTGTAACCTCAAATGTGCATTTCCTAAATGCGTGTGAGGCTTCCTGGGGAATCTCTCGCTGCTCTGGATTACAACCAACTGTTTACGGAAGGGCAGAGGAGGGGAGCAGGGCTAGATTGCCTTCCCATCAGGCATGCGAGAAAAGCTGCTTTGCGCCGACGAGTCCCACCCCGCTCCAGGGCGGGGACTTTGCCATCCAGGGCAAGCTGAGCAAAGCTCTCCCCATCCCTGCCAAGGCACCGCTTGGGACAGCAGGTGAGTGCCAAACTAACTGGGGGGGGTCCCCTTTGGCATGGGGAAGGGATTGCACGGCTAGAGGTGCCTGGGAAGATGCCAAGCACTGTCCCTGCTTGCCAGACCGCAGCGGCCGGTAGTGTGGCTGTGCGGGAGCGGGACAGCCCTTGGCTGGGCGGATGCCGTGTCGGGGCCACGATGCCAAGGCATTAGGGCATTGGGGCAGCCCTGGAGGGTGCAAGCATGGGGTGAGGAAGGACAGGGAGGTGGGTTGTGGGAAGGAAGAAGATGGCTGACTCTTTCCAGGCACAGGGAGTACAAGTTTTGCTTCCTATTTCTGTTGTGCCCCATGGCCAAGCTGGCACGTCTTCCCTGCTGGATGCTGGCATGTGGAAGGGCACGGCAGGGAGCTTGTGAAGCAGCTTTGGGTGGGTGCACAGGCTGAAGTGAGGTGTACAAGGCTCTGCTAACTCAGTATTATATTTTTATCCCTTTTGAGGGCAGCAGCCAGGCAAAGGTCATCATGTGGGAGGTGCTGGGATATTCCAGCTGGCTCGGGGCTCGCCGGCAGAAGGGACATCCTTTCCTGAGCTGCAAATCAGGCTGGGATCAGGGTCAGTCACCCTGCTATGAGCCCCAGACCTACCCCAGGGCACTCTGCCTCCCTGAAGCACAGCCAGCTGCGGAGGGATCAGGCTGTATCCAGCACACTGGAAACCGCTGGCAGTGGCAGAGCCATGGAAAAGCTGATCTGGCGCAGGGTGTGGGTTTGTGTTCGAGTAAATGTGCGCCAAATAAAAGAACTAGTCAAACAAGTCCAGTGTTTGCCTTGCAAGGGGATGGGTCGCAAAATGGTGGTTTTCCGCTTCAGATCCTAGGTGTAGGACTGGCAACATGTCTATGAGCTCAAACTTGGGGGAAAAAAAAAAACCCTGTGGTTATATCCTGTTAAGCTGTTGGGAGCTTTGCTGTGTGTGCTCTGTGCACAGTTAGGAAAACTTGATTCAGAGCAAGCCTAGATTCAAATTGGCCAGCACACACGATAGTTTCAGCTGTTTTCTGATAAAGGAAGTTTATTCTGGATTCAGCTTTTAGGGGACATTGATGTGGACTTATAACTGCCGGATTAGCTGATAAAGCCTGCCAGGAAAAGGTCTTCCATGGAAAAAAATTGAATAATGGGAGGGATGCCTTGTACACCTGTACTCTGTCATCTGGCCACAGTGTTTTGAGCCTGTTCTAAGCCAGGTTTACTGTATCAGCAAGCTCAGGCCTTTATTCTGGGATGAAGCAAATAACATCAGGACAGGGATTAGCCAGGGCACCTTAGCACTTCCTAGCTGACTCTTTGCATGCATAGTTTAATTCTTCAAAACACGGAGTTGAGAGTTGCTCCTATCCTGAAGCTGTTTTTCCCTGTATGAGCTGCAGGCCAGGAATTGCGTTGAGCTGCAGAGCACTGGCAAATCTGACTGAGCAATTCCTTTCTCTCTCTACTAGCAAAGGGGGTGGCTAGGAGAGTTTTATTCATCTAATGCCCCAGCCTGAGCAGTTCACGGAGACACCTTCACCTGTGAAAGGGAGCAAGAGGGTTACAGGGGCAGGGACCATTGCTGGAGAACCTGGTTGAACTGCCGAGTGCTTCCACCTGTAACTTAAGTGGCACCAAACACAGAAATATACTGGGAACAAAACAGCACTTGCAGATTGCGCAGTGGGGTTAGCACCACTGCCTTCTGCAGCTCTCTATATTCCCAGTGATGTTTAAGATGGATGAAGAAATCGGAATCTTACAGTCAATATTCAATGTCACATTTCTGTTGTAATTTGATATTGCAGGAGCATTTGCCCTGAATCCAGTACACACATCCTTTCCTCATGTTTTGGTTTCTTTCTGCCAGTTCATTTGCACTCACAATTTTTCTGCCTCCCACCTCCTTTTCTAGGTCTAGGTCATAATTTGACCACTGAAATCTATAATTAAATGAAAGAAAGCAAACTCAACACTAACAATTTTCCATATGTTGCCTGATTGCACAGGATGTAGTAACGTATAGATGACCTGGAGAGCAGTCGGGAGTGCCTGTACGTAACATATCTATGGCAAATGTCATACTGAGAGTTAACTTGCCTGAACAGCACCCTCCGATGGCATTCCAGATTTGTAAGAGTCATGCGAAGCATGAGCAAAGACATTCCTGTTCTTGCACAACTGTCTGGGCTCATTGAGAGCAGCTGTTAAGCACCATGAGTAGGATTAAGGAGAGATGTTGTCGGCTGCTGGCATCACTGCTTCTGCTTAAGGGCTTCAATGCGAGAACCTCAGCTCATGCTGTGTTGAACTTGAGTTGCAAGGAAATGAACCTTGTCCTAGTACTTGACATCCTGTCAACTGACCAGGGATATGGGAAAATATTTTGGGTGTGTTCATGTACAGGCCCTATGCATGAAAACAAAATTATGAGCAGAAAAAATAACCCTGGGGAGATGGCAAGTAAGCTTTGTTTTGGGGTTTTTTTGAGGGCTTTAACAGTCAGTTAAAACTGCAGTCCTACAAGGAATTACACATTGCACCAAACTGAAGAGATGTTGAATACATCAGATTTTCAGTAAGAGGGAAGATAATTCTCCTGTCCCAGTCCTCGAGCGAGGTTATCCTTTGCATGCTCATCTACACCTTGATTTTGTCTCTGCCTCCCAGAGAGTATCTGTGAAGGCTGTTAGGACTGTGCAGGCACCATCACCCTAATTCACCCTCAGGCTCTCACCTGGCAAGGTCAAAGCCATGCGTTTTGAAGGGCATGGGAATCAAGTCTATTTTCTTTGCTACCAGGGCAACATTGTCTGCTTCTCCTTGTAGCCTCAGCCAGGCTGTCACACTAGCAATAGAAAAGAAACTTCTTAAATTACTAGTGCTAATCATCTGCTTGTGCACCACATCCCTCTTTCAGACAGGACAAACGCCCTGACCCTATGCTGTTGCAAGCCAGCCTTTGCTCGTTCGGTACAAAGCAGGACTGGAAACCCAGGGATGCTGCTATGGGCATTCAGTAGGGCTGTTCAAGTCTTGCTTTTAGTCCTCAGAGAAATTAGATGGTTACTTAACCAGCCCCATTAACTGGTAAGGGTAGGTATATTCTATTAATTATTTGCTAGAAAGCTAACACTCCCTCTGTTTTTTATTACAGTTGTCTAACTGCCCGGGGGCTCAGACAATAACAGATTGACCAAATACGAGAGCGATGGTGAGTGTGCGTGTTTTCTGCACCATGCTGTGCCAAGCGTTTGCTCTGATCAGATAAACGTGGGGAGTGTAGCTCAGATAAGGACACCGCAGGAAGAACACTCACTGTCTGTCCCTTTACGGGGGGTGAGTTTATTGATTCTCTCTGCTTCCTCATACTAGAGGAGAACGACCCCTTTTTACAGGCTTTTCCGTTTGGGGAGTTAAGGGAAAATCCGATCAGATATTAGTTCAAAGAGCATGAATTTCTCCAGATAAACTTCCTGGGCATATTATTCTTTCCAGGTTCAACCTGCAAGGTAGCCATCTATATGGTAGTTATCCCTGTGCCTGTTTCAGAAAGCCTAACCTACACAAACGTTAAGCAGTGTTTTGCTGATGATTTTCATGGGAACAGGGAGAGCTTTGTAAGAGATGGTGCAGTCCCACAGACATGGCACTGAACAGGAGGCAGGGGAAACATGTTTGTGCATCACTGTTTTGAGCAAAACACTGCGCTTTCTGGTGCGTTATTTTACGAAATGCTGGTCCTTGGCTGCTCTTAGAGAAGTCGGGAATAGGGCTTTCATGGCAACAGCTTCTTCTATGATTTACAGGGAAAACTGCTGGCAAGAAGCCCCAGCTGGACTGGACAGAGATGGCAGGCTGCTTGCCATTATTTCATTGGAAACCAGACACTCCACGGGCAGCTATATGAAGCTGTTTTCTCTTTTTAGTTGTGTCCCTGTGGCTTATTTCTTATGTGGCTGGGAAGTCCCTCTAGAACAAACTGTTTCTCTTTAGGGTAGGATGGAAGCCTGATATGAAATCTCTCATGTTTGGTGGGTGGACTTTACTTGCTGTCACTGTGTTTGCATCTTTTGAATTAAATTCAGCTCTACTGTATGTATGTATCACTTTGAGTCTGCCTTTTATAACTCCTCTCCTGTGGGTTTAGGCAACAATCAAGGGGGTCTCCAGTTTCAGTGCTGAGCAAGAAGCACAGGCACTAAGGAAGGCTATGAAGGGATTTGGTAAGTTGGTCTCCCTCCACTGTTAAACCCTCCTTTTTTGCCCTGAGCATTGGGAATGTTTTGTCTGGTGGTTTGTTAGAGGGGAAGTCTAGCCATTTGGATTGCCCCACTGCCCTATGAGGGCACTGAAAGGAATTGAGAGACTCAATCGGCTGAGACTTGAACACAACTTGAAATCCAAGTCTTGGCCACAAAAACATCCTTGGTCAGGCTCTTGTCTCTCCTGCGGTGTGGTACTGCCATGCTGCTGGCTGGGTTGAGGCACTTCTGTACGTTGATCTAGTCCCCAGAGCTGTTGAGAACCAGGTTGTGTAAGTGTTACCGCAAACATATATTTGTTTGAGGTAAGAAGGCTAATGGCACACTCTGGACAAGACCAGAGCATGCTTCTGGTTCTTGTGCAAGCAGCCTGACTGGTTTCCATTGGCTTCTTCCAGGCACAGATGAAGATGCCATCATTGAGACCTTGACCAAACTAAACGTTTCCCAACGTCAGCAAGTTCTGATCACCTATAAAAGCAGCATTGGCAGGGTACGTGGTCTTCAGAGATTAGTGACTGTGGCTTTAACTGGGAGGTACAGAGAATTTTTGGGTTATATCACTTGGGTGAAATGTGAACAACATCCTAGTCTCCACGACAGTAAGGTTAGCACAAGTCTGGCCAAGTTTATTTTCATCTTGTTCACTTCAGAGCAACTGTTCATCCAAGGAGGGTTGGAGCATGAAGAAAAGTGGTGAATGAGTTCTTTCTGTTCTCAAAGGCTGTATCTTCTCCCAGCTCCTTTCTCCTCTCTCTGTCTTCTAGGATTTGATTGATGACTTGAAGTCTGAGCTGAGTGGGAATTTTGAAAGGGTGATCATTGGTATGATGACTCCTATCACCATGTACGACGTGCATGAACTGAGGAGGGCTATGAAGGTTCAGAAATCTTCCTTTTATGTTGCTTAAGTTCTGGTCAATTTAGTATGATATGGCATAATTATACATTTATTACTAATTTATTAACTTGCATATATAATTAAAAAAAATCCTAGTTGCACATCAAAACAGTTGTTATTATAATCTTGGATCTTGTCTTTGCAATCCCCTAGGGTGCAGGAACAGATGAAGGTTGCCTGATTGAAATTCTGGCTTCTCGCACAAACGAAGAGATTCGGCGCATTAATGAGAACTACAAACTTCGTATGTAGCTCAAACTGCAAGCCGTTATCATACTGTCTGAAAAGTCCCTTGTGTGTATGCGTGGACATGTGAAGAGGAAGGAGAGGGGTCTGTTAGCCTTTAAATGTGACAAATCAGCGAATACAACTATTGCCATTTGTCCAGAGAGAACGTCCGAGTTAAACAGGTGTCAACAGCAGGACTGCTAACAGCCTCAAGGATTACAATTTCACCCAGAAATTGTATCGGTGTAAATAAAATGGGATGGGGTGGTTATGTCTATCAGTTGGACGTCTGTCCATGCGTAGATCTATTGCCAGTTTTATACTGGCTGTGCTTCTTAACTTTGGCCTCTAGCACTAAATATGATGGCTGGACTGCTATGGTGATGTTTAGAGCCCTGAGCACAGTCATATACTTACCTACCTTACAGCTGGCAAATGTTGTGGACAAACAGGGTCCAGGTGGTGGACCTATTACTAACAGATGTCATATGTGCATGTGCTCTTGCCAGAATATGGCTGTACCCTTGAGGAGGACATTGTCTCTGACACATCTTCCATGTTTCGAAGAGTCCTCGTGTCCCTCGCGACGGTAAGTCCAGGCTAAGGGAAATGCGGGTGAATCTTCCTCTTGCTGATGGACACGCCTCTCACTTCAGTGATGAGGTGTTTCAGGCTGGCTTTTACTTCACTTATCTTGCATTTCACTTCGCCTGCATTTCACACCCAGCTTCTGCAGGGAGAGGAGTCTGACTCTGGGTATGCATTAATGCCATGTGCTCTTTTTAAAATGGCCCAGTTAAAGTGGATTGCTGCTCATTTCAAAAGGAAGTACAAATCACATCTGAGTCGTATTTCGCTGTATTTGTAAGCTACTATTCAATTTTAAGGACCCCACTATGCATCTCCAGTAACTTGTTTTGAATGGGGAATTTGCAGGACTTGCTTCCGTTAGCTGCTCTGGTGAATCAAGTTTTTCATCCTTGTATCTCTGCAGGGAAACAGAGATGAGGGAACGTATGTGGATGAGGCCCTTGCTCAGCAAGATGCTCAGGTGTGTAGCGATTTGCTTTCTTGCAAGAATTGTCTGTTCTTGTACCCGTGATGCATGGTGAATCCTTGCTTTTTCTACACCTCATTTTTTTTTCAAGGTAGAACAGTAAGCCTGAAGCTATGCTAGACAGCAGCACCCTACGTGGAGATCTGGGCTCTCTTCTCAGTTTTGACCTTTAGAGAAGCCTCTTCACTGTTCTGACTCAGCCGGTGAAATGGGGATAATGGTTCTAGCCTCCTTTGCAGCTCTGTGGTGAGAGGTCTCTAGACAGGCTGGGTATTTGAGAGGGGAGATGACATTTCAGTTGAGGGTTGCTGTGCTTGGTTAGTATTTGTTGGAAAATACCTATGATCTAGACAAGCCACAGGCCAGCAGTGCTCAAGCACCAAGGAAGTAAAAATCTCACGTTATGTACACCTGGTCTTCTCAATTAGCCTTACTATGTCTATTCATAATGTCTTCAAGTGCCTGTATGAAGCTGGGGAGAAGAAATGGGGAACAGATGAGGTACAATTTATGGCCATCCTCTGTACACGGAACAGATACCACCTACTAAGAGGTAGGACCCTCTGCAGTGTCCTGGATTTTTTCCCTTGTTTGAGGACAATACTTTCATAGGAGCTTTGTACTTGTTCATTAACAGATTGTGAACTCTTCCTGAGACAGCAGCTGTCTTAGAGCCCAGTCGCATTGAATTCTTTAAGACTGTTTTATTCCCTCCTGAGACAAAAAGGGACTTGAAAAAAATATCAGCACAACTTGCTCCAGCCTGTAAATCGGAGATAATGAAGTGTGACTCCCATTGGGGCAGAGCTAAGCATTTAAACTGCCATCATTAGCAGTTCTTGAAAATGCTAGCAGCAGTGGTAGGCCAATTAGCAAGACAGTTGATAATCAAAATGAATTATTTCTGTGGGACAGCCCTGATTTAGCTTACAATGTCACAATAATGGTACAATGTTCATACAGAGTATGAGGAGCTTGATCTTGCAAAGTGATCCTTGGTGGTTTACACACTGTATGCCCTGAAGCATCTCACTTGCTCTTTTTATCACTGGCTCTTCCTCCTAGTTTTTGATGCCTACAGAGGGATTGCTAATAAGGACATAACAGACAGCATTAAATCCGAGATGTCAGGAGACCTCGAAGATGCTTTGTTAGCTGTGGGTGAGCGCACTGCTTTTAAACTTTGTCTACAAAGTAATTAAATAATTAGAGATATTGTATCTTGCCCTGGCTGGCTGTTTACATAGCCTCAGGACGTAGGAACTGTTTGCAAGCCACAGTGTTTGACTCTTTGCAGATACAATCAGGTGAGAAAGCTCTGTGCTTTATGATATTGTTTGCTTTCCCAAGTGATGCTTTGGCAGCTGACATTTGCTGTCAGGAAGCATTAAAGCCTTAAAGAAAATATTACTGTGCACTGGGGACAGAGACATCAGTTTACAGCAGGTCACTGACTATGGATGTCTGCATTGTACTTGCTGTTTGTTGGCCCTGAATTGCATCTTTACAGAATAAGCACCTTCACTGAGAAAGTGCTGTAAAGGTTTGGAAGACCTTCTCCTTCAGTTTTTATTGACCTTAATTCTCTTGTTCTTGTCTCCCTTACAGTAAAGTGCATGCGAAATAAACCTGCATATTTTGCTGAAAGGTTGTATAAATCCATGAAGGTAAAGAGCTTTTGGCGTGAGATTGCTATTTTTTATTTCCCCTTGCCTTTCCATGCTCGAGTCAGTAGCATGACAGCAATCATTAGAGAAAGAAAAACTCTGTCGTTAACTGGGGGTGGGGGACGGAAGTCTGAGCTTTTATATGGACCTCTTCTCCCTCAGGAAGCTTAGAGCAATATTCTTACCCGGCAGCGAGCTGCTAGTGGATCACTCCACTAGTGCAAAAATGCTCTGATCAGGAACAGATCCCACAGAAGACCAAGTGATAAAAACTTTGCATCTGTCACTGATTTATCCAAAAGGCTTTGTAGTTGTACACGGTTGGTTTATTTCTTTAGGGCTTGGGAACAGATGACAACACGCTGATCCGAGTGATGGTGTCCCGCTCCGAAATAGATATGCTGGATATCAGAAGGGAATTCCTGACCATGTATGGGAAATCGCTCTACTCCTTCATTAAGGTAAGCTTTTCGGTGTTAGAAACAAAGAGCTGGATTTGCTAAGCAGCTTAAAGGAGACAGGTCCCCCCCCTCGACACCTACTGGGTATTTTAGAGGAGTTGGCATTAAGGAGACTTTACATTTATGTACTGAAAATGTTCCTGAATGTTCTTAATTCATAAATTGTCAAGGAGGATACAAACCCTACAACAAATCCTATGTGCTGGGAAGAATCCAGCCTTGTATGGAGCTGTAAAACTAATCGCATTCCTTTTTTCTTTTCTCTCTAGGGAGACTGCTCAGGAGACTACAGGAAAGTTCTGCTCAGACTCTGTGGTGGGGAGGATTAAAGGCTGCCTGGTGTCCTGCCTGGGTGATGGGAAGCAGTTGATCATAAGGATTTTTTTCTTTTTAATTTTTCCCAAATATCTTATTAATTGCTATGAGTATTGACTTAGGTTAGTTAATGCTCTGGTTAGATAATGGCCATTCTGGTTGACCCTTTCGATATGCTTTTATGCTTGGAACACCCATTTGCCTACTAATTGGGCTAGTAAAGCCGTCTTAAACAGAATGCTGTAACCAAATATATAAAAGCTAAATTATTTCCTGACAAGCTGTCCCTTTGCTGTTGCATTCACCAGCAAAAGTTATCAGCTGAAGCAAACTTGGATGCAGCATGTGAGAGGCTGCACAGGGAAAAATTAACCTCATCAATACATGGAGAGTGCAGAATGCAGGCTTGCTTCAGTTTTTGCAAGATAATTAAAACACAAGGAAATCAATCATCTAAAATACAAGCACATTTAGATCTTAACTTGCCCTCTGTTCGTGTGGAGCATTTTATGCTTTTGTGTGGAGCTGCATTTTATGTATAAGTTGCCTATAGATCTGTAGGTAGGGAAGATGTCACTGGTGACGTCAGAAAAAACTCTTGCTGCCCTGATTACAGGTCAGCCCTGTATTCTTTGCCTGTCTTCCTTGACTCGTGGGAGTATAAATCATCAGGGTTATATTACAAACCTTTCCTCTGGATAAAGTGATGTCATTAGAACGGTGCCTTTTAAGGAATGACCTGTCCCCCAAAACGCATCTCATCAGCGCTACCTGATGCCTTAGACTGGGATGCCTTGTGCTGGGGTAGCTCACCAGATCTCACCAGCGCTTGCTGGTTGGAGCCCTGTGTAACACTACCGTTAGAGGGTCCAGTTCTAGTGCCTACGCCTGACTTGGGACTTCCACACCAAACTCTGGAAGAGACTTTTCCCCCAGACCCTACGCAACTGCCTGTGAAGCTGAGCATTGTTTTCACTACAAGAATATGGTTCTTGTTTGGCTTAGCAATTTTTTTTTTTTTTTTTTTTAGCTGTTGGCATATAATCCTGTTTTGAAGGCATCACACTGAGGTTAGAATTTGAAGGCACAAATACCGATACGGGCTACATCCAATTCTGTCACTCATTTTGTTCTAAATGACGCTACTGTTGGCTTGAATAGGATATACTTCTGTGGCCTCAAATAAAATAATTTTCTTTCTTGCTCTCTGTGCTGCAATTGGAGATACATTCCTTAGTTTTGGTGGCGGAGGAGGCAGAGCTTTTTCCAGTTCTACTGAAGCCTTCTGCTCAGTGAAGGAAAAATTGTCTTACCCAATACAACAGGCTAACAGATGCACTCAGGCTTGGTTTTGTGTTTAAACGCCTTGCGTTATGTTGCTGAATTTTTAAAAACGAATAAACAATTTGTTTCTGTACCTTCTGCCGTGATTGCATATTCTGGGAGAGGTAATGTGAAGTAACTGCGCCCTTGTTTTTTCAACAACCTCTGTGCTCCGCAGGTGCTTTTTCTCCCGTGTGGACCTCTGTACACCAGCTAAGTGGGGAGAGGCTGCAGGGGGGTGTTTTTCAGCTCTTCAGCCTCAGAGCGGGGTGCCCAGGGCCCTGTCCAGCTGGGTGGAATGCTGCTACGGGGGCAGAAGCCCCCTCCTCATTAGAAAGAGGCAAACCCATTGCGCCCATCTCCGTGGGCCGATGGCATGGCAATGCTGTTGATACTGTAAAGCCGGTCAGAGAAAAACTCTTCAAGGCTCGTTTTGGAGTTTTAGAAAGCAGGCATGCTTTATTACAGCACCGGATGCACGGGGGATCGTTCCACCTAACATGCATACCTACTGGAGTTCATTTTTGATGTTTATACATGAAAGTTAACATACCACACCTGTCATACATAATCATTAGTCTGACTAAACATCCTCTTCTTCCACTGGCCTGTATTTCTCTCGCTTTGGTTTTAAAGTTACAGTGTGATCTTTAATTAACTGCGCATGCTTACGAGGGGGAGGGGGCTAGTTCTTTTTGTCCCTCAATCGAGTCGGTGGTCGCCATCTCCCCCTGCCAGAATTACCTTTCCTCCAGTTTCTGTGGTTCAGCGCCTTCTGGGCCAAGAAGTTCCCTTTCATCACTGCGGACTGATTTGTGGCCTTCCCATATCTTCACAGCCTTCTCCACAGCAGGATGTTTCCACTGTTAGTCCTTGGGGTTCTACTGACTTGTATTCTTTTGGGAGGTTCTTATGAATGAGGCATTCATTGCTAAGACTTTCTTATCTGGCCCAAGCATTATTCACTGCCCTGTTAAAATTCTCAGGTGTTAGTTTCTACTCCTAACTGCGATCCTTTCTTAATTACTAATAACTACTACTAACTCCTGCACTGTTTTATTTCATCCAAGAATAATATACATATATATGTTTGAGGTAACAACGATGCCCACCACAAAAGGCGCAGTGGGACCTTCCATCTTTTAGCTTTTGTTCGAGGTATCTGAAGCTGTGAAATGCCGAAATCAGGACTCAATAGCCTTGGTGACTATTAAGCAGGTATTCTTTATTGCAGCGCTGGACGCACAGGGGATCGCTCCTCCTAATGTGCGTGCCGCACAGGGTTAATTGCATAGCTTATATACAAATTTCACATACGTATTCATTACTTGCCCACGAAAAGATATGCATATTCATTACTTTTCCAAGAACTCATTATCATAGGCAAAAGTCATTTGCGCATGTCCATCAGGGGTCTCTGGATGAAGGATATACTCTTCCTCACTGTGTCCGCTAGTTAACCCTTGCTTTCGCGCAAACTCAGTTCTGGGATCACGTATATAACGTCCCTGAGGGGTAGCCTGCTCTGGTTTAGTCTTTGCTCTGCAGTTCCTTATCTCTATGGTTCGGTGCATTTGCTTTCCTAAGACCAAATGTCGTGTCCGTAAACTTGTTTCGGAGCCTTTTATCTTGAAGCCTTCCCGCCTTCCCCAAAACAACAAGGATCTAGCTTAAGCTTTGGTCACAACTTCTTCTAACTTCTTCAAAATAGGTGACTATTTTCGCATTTACAGGTATCATATCACTGCATCTCCCCCTCCAGCAGCGCTCTGAGAAACGGCTTACAAAATCCCACGGCCGCGCTGCGCCTGGGGGGAA